>JADRCC010575467.1:0-31966 GCA_019843855.1 Hylomyscus alleni
ACACACACACACACACACACACACACACACACACAACACACATATACACAAATTCACACAAAACATGAAAATCAAAGAAACAAAATAATCCCAAACAAAATAAAATAAAAGATGCACACAGAACATGGAATCTGTTTTGTGTTGGCCAGCTACACCCAAGCAAGCAAAGCATGGGGGATGGTCTTGAAGAGTATTTGATATACATTGGAGAAAACTCAGTTTCCCTTTCCCAATAAGCAACAACAGCAAATAGCTTCTAGGATAGTGGTAGAATTTTGTGTCCATTTCTTATTCTCTTTTCTAGGACTTTATTAATCTGAACCTGTGAGGGTCTTGGTCTTATGAATCCTATCATAGTCTCTGAGAGTTCATCTATGTTCCAGTCCTATTGTATCTGAAAGATGCTCTTGTAATAGAGTCATCTACCATATCTGACTCTTACAATCTTTCTGCCTGTTCTGCAGAGATCTCTGAGAATGGAGAGGAAGGGTATAATAAAGATACCCCATTTATATATTCCAATATGTTTCAATGTCTCTCACTCTCTGCATGTTATGTATTTGTGGGCCTCAGTAATAATTACTATCAACTCTAAGAAACTTCTCTGATGAAGGTGGAGTGATTCCCTAAACTATTGTTATATGGATGTATCCTTATGAGTCATTATATTGCTATGTTCTTATAGCAGAGTTATGTAGTAGTAGGTTTTCCCCTAAGTCCCAATCCAACTGTACCAATTATAGAATACATATTGTGGAGTGGACCTACAGTTGAATCTTAAAGGATGGTTTTTATAGCTTTTAGGGTTTCTAAGTGTGTTAATTACTTTTCTCGTTTAATAGTATGCATTTAGAAGTTTCACTTCCACTCACTAGCATTTGCTGTCTTAGAAAGTCCTTTTTCTGAAAGAGAATTTTTTCCAAGTATCATACCTTTTACATTATATAACTTCCTAAAGTTAGTTTCCCTTTGGGTGCTTGTAGTCGTATCTAAACAAAACTTGATGACAGTCAGTATGAAGTTTTAGAACTGTTACTTCCTAGATACTTAAAGTTTTGCTCATTGTAGCTTTCTTTGTTAGCATAGTAACAAATAAACCACAGGTAGCAACACTGATCCCTTTACCCGGGAATCTAAATAACTTCAAAGGAACAGTACATGCATTAAATTCCAACATTTAGCATATTTTATGAACTAGAGAAGATACTGTGTTGATTTGGTAGAACCCACTTCATGATAGAATTGAAGACACAAAATTGCCAGCATACAACATCCTTCCTGTCCAATTATAAAGAGCAAATAATATAATTATGTGCTGTGACTTATTTTAAACATAATGGAAATGAGATCATGTTGACATAAAACTCAGGAGGGAAAAGCAACAATTAAAGTAAATGAGCAAATAGCTATAGTTAAGAAATCACACCCTTAAAAGGCTTGATTCAGTGTTTTTGTAAATAAACTCACAAGCTTGAACTATGTCCACATATAGATTTTTATAATAATGCCAACAGTAACATGATGCTATTTAATAAGATAAATCATTTAACTTTAGTTAAGAGAAAGCAAAACCTTATTTGAAATAATGGTGAAGAGGATTAGAAATCATAATAGTCCAATGGATGGCTGTCAGCCTCTACTTCTGTATTAGTTGGGTACTGGCAGAGCCTCTCAGGAGACAACTATATCAGGCTCCTGCCAGCCAGCACTTGCAGATATCC
The DNA here is from genome assembly GCA_019843855.1 of Hylomyscus alleni. Classification (NCBI taxonomy): domain Eukaryota; kingdom Metazoa; phylum Chordata; class Mammalia; order Rodentia; family Muridae; genus Hylomyscus; species Hylomyscus alleni. The sequence goes on from JADRCC010575467.1 coordinate 1,722, forward strand.
ACAATGGTGTCTGGATTTGATGATTGAATATGGGAAGGATTCCCAGGTGGAACAGTCTCTGGATTATCCTTCTTTTAGTCTCTGCTCCATAGTTTGTCTCTGAAAATCCTTCCATGGGTATTTTGTTCCCCCTTTTAAGAAGGAACGAAGATCCACACTTTGGTCTTCCTTCTTCTTGAGTTTCTTGTGGTTTGTGGATTATACTTTGTATATTCAGATCTTCTAGGCTAATATACAGGGTCCCCAATGAAGGAGCTAGAGAAAGAATCCAAGAAGCTGAAGGGTTTGCAGCCCCTTAGCATGAACAACAATATGAACTAACTACTACCATCAGAGCTCCCAGGGACTAAAACTCCAACCAAAGAGTACACAGGGGGAGACTCATGGTTCCAGCAGCATGTGTATAGCAGAGGATGGCCAAGTCGGTCATCAATGAGAGGAGAGGACCTTGGCCCTGTGAAGGTTCTATGCCCCAGTGAATGCCAGGGACAGGAATTGGGAGAGGGTGGGGTGGTGAGCAGGAGGGGGAGGGGGAGCGAACAGGGGATTGTTTTAGATTTTGGGTTTTTTTTTCTTATTTTATTTTACTTTATTTTTATTTTCTCTTTTGGAGGGGAATTTGGGAAAGGAGATATTTTAAATAAAGAAAACATCAAATCAAAAAGGGGAAAATCATAATAGTAATTTATACCTCAAGATATAACATTTCTGGCATTTGAAATATTAAGAAAAAGCCCACTGAACAGAACACCAATGACTTATACTCTAAAGAATTGACAAATGGGACCTCACAAAATTGCAAAGCTTCTGTAAGCAAAGGACACTGTCAACAGACCAAAACAGTAACCAAAAGATTGGGAAAAGATCTTTACCAATCCTACATCCAATAGAGGGCTAATATTCAATACATACAAAGAATTCAAGAAATTAGACTTCAGACAATCAAATAATCCTATTAAAATGAGGTACCGAGCTAAACAAAGAATTCTCAACTGAGGAATACTCATTGGTTGAGAAGCACCTAAAGAAATGTTCAACATCCTTAGTCATCAGGGAAAAGCAAATCAAAACAACTATGAGATTCTACCTCACACCAGTATGAATGGCTAAGATCAAAACCTCAGGTGACAGCAGATGCTAGCTGGTGAGGATGTGAAGAAAGGGAAACATTCTTCCGTTGTTGATGGAATTGAAAGCTGTTACAACCACCCTGGAAGTCAGTCTAGAGGTTCCTCAGAAAATTGGACATAGTATTACCCAAAGACCCAACTATACCACTCCTAGACATATATCCAAAAGATGCTCCAACATATAACAAGTACACATGCTCCACTATGTTCATAGCAGCATCATTTATAATAGCCAGAAGCTGGAAAGAACCCAGATGTCCCTCGACAGAAGAATGGATACAGAAAATGTAGTACATTTACACAATGGAGTACTACTCAGCAATTAAATTAAGGAATTCATAAAATTCTTACGTAAATGGATGGAACTAGAAAATATCATGCTAAATGACTAATCCAATCACAAAAGAACACATATGGTATGCACTCACTGACAAGTAGATATTAGCCCCAAAGCTCCAAATAACCAAGATTCAATGAAAAGACCACATGAAGCTCAAGAAGAAGGAAGACCAAAGTGTGATTGCTTCGGACCTTCTTAGAAGGGACAAAATACTCACTAGAGCAAATATGGAGACAAAGTGTGGAGCAGAGAAAAGAAAAAGCCATCCAGAGACTGCCATATCTAGGGATCCATCCCATATATAGTCACCAAACGCAAACACTATTGTGGATGCCAAGAAGTACATGCTGACAGGAGGCTAATATTGCTGTCTCCTGAGAGGCTCTGCCAGAGCCTGACAAGTACAGAGATGGATGGCTCACAGACAACCATTGGAGTGAACAAGGGATCCTCAATGAGTCGGAGAAAGGACTGAAGGAGTTGAAGGAGTTTGCAACCCCATAGGAAGAACAACAATATCAACCAACCAGAGCTCCCAGGGTCTAAACCATCAACCAAGGAATACACATGGAGGGACCCATGGCTCCAGCCATGTAGTAGAGGATGGCCTTGTTGGCCATCAGTGGGAGGAGAGGCCCTTGGTCCTGTGAAGGTTCAATGCCCCAGTATAGGGGAATGCAAGTGTGGGGAGTTGGGAGTTAGTGGGTGGTTGGATGCATACCCTCATAGAAGAAGGAGGAGGGGTGATGGGATAGGAGTTTCTGGTGGGAAATTGGGAAAGGGAATAATATTTTAAATGTAAATAAATAAAATATCCAATTTTAAAATAGAAAGGTTAAAGAAAAGAAATGACTGGTGTTATTCCTCTTCTGTCTCAGATTTTTCACTCTCTTGCTTATGTTTATATTGTTTAATAGTATACAATATTGATTTGTTGTCTATAGGCAAAATTCTTAAGTGATTTACTATCTGAATATTCCACAATTACTATTTATTTTACCACTATATTTTTAATTTTGAAATATTATATAAATCCATAATCAAGTTTTACAATATATCTCAAAGAAATCCAGTGCATCCTTTTGAAATGGTCTGCTCACAGAAAAAGTACAACAAAATCGTAACAAAAGGATATTAAAACTGATAAAATGAGAAGATATTTTCCATCACACTCTTCCCCATCATCTACACATTATTTCTTTGGAGCTATATGATTTGCCTTAGACCACAAGCCCCAATTTTCTAATCTCTATTATATTATTATCTATTTTTATTTTTATAAAATTCTTCATGAAATCTATACTGTGTATTTTTAGATTACCATTCATAATAAAAACTCCTTATTTAATATAAGGTGTATATATTTATATTATTTCTCATTTTATTGATGAATATGACATGAATGTAGAACTTATATGTAAGCACTCACTGAGGAAACATGGGTTATTTTTAGTTTGAGGCTGCTACCAAATAAGGCTATGAACATTTGTGTAACATGATTTTTTCCATTTCTCCATGGTAAAATGCCAAGAGTTCCAGGGAATCGACTGTTTATTAAGTCATTGCCAAACTGTTTTACTGTGTTCTTTGGAAAGGTCCTCCTCATCCTATGAGTTGTGAAATTTTGTACAAGTTAATTTGATGTCATGATATTACACTTAAAAATTAAGGTAGATATATATAGTTACTTTTAGTTTGAATTCACTTAATGGATAATATTATTACATATACTTTATGGACTTTGTTTCTTCTGTATCTCCTCTTCAGAATATCTAGTCATTTATTATATAACAAATTTTGAATTGAATTGTTTGGACTCTCATGATTGAGCATTTGCATTCTTTTTATATTTGTATTAGTGTTTGTTTTCTGGACATGTAGCATGAAATAATTAATTCTGTCAGTAGCTTAACCTTTTAATCACTAATGTTATTTTTAATGAAATCTGTTCATTAATTATTGGTATTATGTTTGTTTGTTTGTTTGTTTTTTCAAGACAGAGTTTCTCTGTATAGCTCTGGCTGTCATGGAACTCACTCTGTAGACCAGGCTGGCGTCAAATTCAGAAATCTGCCTGCCTCTCCACCCAATTGCTGGGATATAGGCGTGTACCACCACTGCCCAGCAGGGTTATTATTTTTGATGTAAATATTTTTCAGATGTCTTCAAGATTTCTCTGTTCTTCTTTTCCCTAAAAATGTTTTATTTTAATCTATTTTAATTATGTGTGGGTGTATAGAAGTATACACATATTAATGAAGTGTCCACAGAGACCATAGTGTAAATAGGATCTCCTGTAGTTGACATTACAAGTAGTTGTGAGCTTCCGTACATTGGTAATTGGAATAGAACCTCTTGCCTTTTCAAGTGTTGGAATTGTTTTTAACCAATAAGTAATTTTTAGCCTATGTAGTTCACTCTCAAATCATTGTTATAGAAGTTAAAAGTTTTAGACTGCTGCTTGTCTCACCTGCCTAATATACTTTATTTATTTTGCCTATGGATATTCAATTATTCCAACAACACTTTGAAGAGAGTCTATTTGTAATTTTTAACTTAAATTAATTATTTATAATTCTTCACACAATACATTTTGATCAAATCCTTTCCTTTTCCCTTCACCTGCCAGATCCTCCAGCCATCCTCACCCAGCTTCATGTTGTTCTTTATCTCTCTCTCAAAATAAACTTCATAAGACAAAAATTGAAAAAAGTCAAAACAAAAAGCAAACCAACAAGACATATTATACGGAAATAAAATAAAACAAAGCATGAGCATGCGCAGATACACATGTACAAACACACACACACACACACACATACACAGAGAGACGAGGTTTGGGGAAGGGGATGGGGAGAGGAGGTTCAAGGGGGAGGAAGGGAGAGAGAGAGAGAGAGAGAGGGAGGGAGGGAGGGAGGGAGGGAGGGAGGGAGGGAGAGAGAGAGAAGAGAATGAGAAAGAGTGAGTTCATTATCTGTTCACTATTCCTGGGCATTTGGCCTATACCAGAGTATGACTGATATCCCAAATACCCCATTTAAAGAAACTGAGTTTTGGTTTTAAAGCAGGTATCACTTGCAAATAGCTTTGATTAGGGATGGGATATTGTGTGTACCTCTCATTCTCGGTGCAGGAATTTTATCTTATTTGAACTTGTGTAGGTCTTGCATATGTTGTTACAATATTGGTGAGTTCATATGGGTATCAGCCTTATGATTGGAAACAACCAGCAGCAAAAATGGGTTACATTTTGTTGAGTCAAATATGCTGGTTCCATAGAAACTTCAAATATCACAGGATGATTATTGTTTATTCTTTACAACCTGAGAGTAAGGTCCTTCTGTTGAAGGTACTATTTGCTTGTCATCAAACATAGAAAAACAGAGCTAAAAATATCACTCCTCTTCATGATTCTGGAAGTAGTATGTACACTACTGAAAGAGTTATAATCAGAATTATTCAGCTACAGACCCTGCAACCTCTATCAGTGATAGGTTGGCAAGATACATGTACGTCATTGTGTCACTAATGTATCCAAACATGCTTTGATTGGATTCGAGATCCACTCATGAGTTGGAAACTATATCTGATACTGCTCAAGTGGCCAAGGTCCTGAGGGTAGATAGGTCAAGTACCATGAAGAAAAACCTACTGTTAATTTACTGAAGGAACATAGCAAAAATAAATCTCTTCTCTCCACCTTCATCAGAGAGGTTTCCTCTTGAAGTAAATGGTAATTGGTAATTAACACAGACATCCACAGCTAGATGCTGGGCCAAGAGACAGTATGAGACTTAATGCCTATCATTAAATAGGATGTCTGTGTTACATCCTTGCCTCCAGGCTCAAGAATTCTATGCATAAGAGCAGACAGAAAGGTTGGAAGAGCCAGAAGGGATGAGTAAAGAGAAGGAAACAGTGTACTTTAGACACCATTATATTTGCCATACTAAAAGAAGTATTATTATGTTCTACTATTAATAAAACCAAAGTCATTGTATATCGAGATTTCCTAAGTTATTATCCCCATTCTTGTACAAAATCCCACTCAGTTATAATATGAAACTTACTACTAATGTCTACGTAGGCTTCTTTTGTCTGTAATGTTTCTCTGACTTTTCATGTATTTGAGAAACTCTCGCCAAATATTTTGTAGATCATGATTTTTCTCTTTCTATTTTCAAGGGGAACTAAGATTATTAGTTTCTGTTAGGATGTACATAGAGTATAAAGGGAATTCTCAGCAAATTTAACTAGACTACAAATAGTACATTTCTGCTGTTCACCTGGATAACACAGTGTCTGATGGATATTCCATTGTCAAGCTTTTCAATGTTCTCTTTTCTACATTACATACCTTTATAACATTCTGTTACATATAGCCTATAAAATGTTTGGTAACTTAGTTTCTAACTTTCTCAACAGCAGAAATTTTATGTAATATTTTTGTCCCTTTACTTGAGAAATTTATCTGTTTGCTTACATGTTTTATATTCAATTAATTACTTGTATAGGTGTGAATTTATGGATATTTCTTTTGTTTCTTGAGCGATACAATGCTACATTATTTGAGAAGGGCACTGGGATGAATCTTTGTATTAGTGTGGGGCATGTGAAAGTCCTACAGTGTAATTTTTTTGACTTAGAACTAATTAGGTAAAGCGTGCTGACCTCAGACTTCTGACTATCTTCTTACTTGGGAAGCACAAGTGCTGGGAACACAGTTGTGTGCAATAATTCCCGGTTATAATTAAATCACTTGCATTTTGTCATAGCCTTATTAGTGAGTGTGAGTAAGTTTTCAATACTTTATTTCTTTTAAATAAAAAAAATGTTCCATGGTCAAACTATATAATTTTACTTTTTTGTGATTTTCTTGATTTAACTATTTATCCAAGGTTCTCTTATGATTTTTTTGTTAAATTGGGGAATGTTATTAATACCCAACATTTGCTCATTAAGGTTTACATATATTTGATGTCATTGCTTCTTTGCCTCTTAGTTCACAAAATATAAAATATTTGTGAGTATTCACTCATGTGTGTACTCATAGTTGAAATATGTCATAACTTGCTTATCTGATTAATCCAAAGCCAGCTCTACAGGGAACACTATAACTTTTAATTTTGCTTATCTGTAACCTTCAACTTCAACTATTCATTATTTATTCATTTATCCAATTCCAGCCAGCGTATACAATACTTTCAAATGGTTAATACATAAACTTATAGGAAACAAGATTGCCAATTGTCCACATCTGATATTGAAATAAATAATTTCCAAGTATATTTAGGCTCATTTTAGTTTGTTTATTTCTTTGATGAGGTTATTTTTTGTATTTATATTAGCTTTAAATCTTAGTTACAATTTCTCCTATGATCTTCTGAAGTTCAAATTTGTATTCTACAAAAGTCTTTGTGTGAGCACACACACACACACACACACACACACACACACACACTCACACACACACACAAACACATAAACTCTCCTGGTACTGAAACTGAATAGCTGTGGTTAATTTACTCTAGCAACAGATGATATCTGAATGAAAGAATGTATATTTGACTTTGGGGCCCATAACTTTAATGTATTATGAGTATTTAGTAAGAGTTTATCCTTTATGTGAGAACAATATAATTATCAACAACACTGTACTAACTAGGCTATGGGTCCTTCTACTGAAATCTGAAAGTTCTGGCACATTTATGATAACAGAGTTTTCCTATTGCATTTGGACAATGAACATTATGTTTGAATCAGTGGTTGTTCTGAGGATTTTGATACTTAAGGTCATCCAAAATTCTGGAGGACAACAAAGTCAACTGTTTTAAAATTTCTTTATTTTATGAAATATGTAAGTTTAGAGAAAATGTCATAACTTATTACTCTGTGGTTTTTAATTGGAGCTGGACCTTGTGAACATAAAATTAAAATAACTATTAAGGAATGTAATCCTAAAAATCTTCACCAGAATAAGATGGCAACTTTACGTACTCATTTGAAGTGCTAGGAAAGCATATTAGAATTAACGCAAAGATCTTATCCGAATGAGCACTTTCTTAACTTTTAAACAAATTGTTGTTATAGTTTGTAACATAATTACCAGATAAAGTCACCACAAATCAAGGAAACTCATAGAAATACATAGAATCTTATTTCATACATTAAGACTATTTCTCATTAGATTTATTAAGGTTCTACCATAATCTATTATCTAATAGAAGTAAGAAAAATTCTAGATTTGTTACACTAAATACAATTGTAGAAAATATTTCATAACTTTCAGCAACTCATATAATTATCTTGTAAATTAGCCAATAACTCAAATGTTTTACAACAATTTTAACATATTTCATACACTTGATTCTAATACTCAGGTATTAGAAATCATAAAATTTCATTTACTCTATCCCTATACTTAATAAAAGCATTTGAGTTTTATCTTTCAATACACTTAATTACACTTTGGGCAAGTTATGATGTAACATAATTTATTTGTTTTTCCTTGAAAAGTATTTAATTATCTTATCTCAGCAATCAGATTTTTTTTTTCTGCTTAGTATCACCTTAATCACTATCAACTGTAAATTTTAACAAAGTAGCTTTCAATTTCTATCCTCAGAGAAAGCCTAAGAATACAGTGTAGTTTTGTCAGGTTCTAAATAAGTATTTAACAAGGTAAAAGAGCAAGATAATTGATAAAAATAAGTTTCTATAGCCATGTCCATATCTTCAACTTTTTAAACAGTTAAAATGTCACAAGTAGCTCCCAAAGTTATTGCTGTATACATACTCATAGAATAAAACACAGATACTTATAAGCCATTTTGCCACCTGTAAAATTTTGTTGAACCAAACTGTACCCAATACATTTTAACATTGTTTTCAATACCTTTTTGCCCTATTTCTGCAGATTTAAACAACAGTATCAGAAACTTTACCACTTGCAAAGCAACATATACACACATTCCATCTAGCAATGTACCAAAAATGATTGCTCATCTTTAATTTATTCCCCAAAATGTCATAATTTAATTGGTACAAGGCCCTATTTTCTTGCTGTTGAAAATTTGAGATTTTCTTTTTCAAAACACTCCACACACTCAAGTCACTTGTAATACTTATTCTAAAAACGTGGACTAGTTTCATCCTACATATTTTAGAATAATTTGAGCATCACTCATAGTTTTAAAATTTTTTGTTTTCTATTGTGTCCAATTTCTTGTGTAAAAATAAAGACTAAAATTTGAAATAAAGCACTCATCTAAACTGATTCTGCATATGAATGCACAGAATACAAGTGCACACACACAGAGAAACACACAGAACACATGCACAAGGGAGAGAGACACACATACAGACAGCTTCATACTTTTCACATTCACCTGCCACTCCTCACGTTAGCACATGCTGTAAGACGCTGATCTAGCTCTACCAAGGGTCCCATCAGATTCCAATAATCATTCCTTCAACCAAAAATATCAAGAATGGTATTATGAACTTCAATCTTTTTTCAAAGCAGTTTCCCTATTAATCCTCTGATCATTTTTTAAAAAGTTAGAAAGAATTTACACTGTTCATTACAATTTGTCTGCATCCCAATTATTTACTAGATAGAAATAATATCTAATATTATTAATAGGCTCTGTTTATATGTGCATATTTAAATTATTTTTAATATCATATCCTCAGATTAGTTTTCTTATTTCCTTCTTTTATCTATGCATTATTTTATATCATATATATCTACCTATCGATCTATTATCTGTATATCATCTAACTCTCATATTTATATATATACTTCTCATCTCTCATTTATCCATTACTTAATTTGTTTTTATCTATATAATCAATCATGTACATATCAACTGTTTCTTTATCCTGAAATATTTTAATCTATTTTTGAATGATGAATTCAAAGGTGAACAAATGCTACAACAAAAATTCTGTCTTCAATGTATGTAATATGCATGAACATTATTAGTCATTATGAAAATATAAATTTAAAATCTCATGAAAACATTATCATAAAGGTGAAAATTAAACAGTAGAGGTGCCAAATTGGGTGATATTTAAAGTGAAAGAAGTAGACTATACTAAATATCATTATACACCTAGACAAGCAATTACTACCAAATTAAGAAACTTGGAACAATTTAAGACTTTTTTAATATCTACAAATATGCCCATAAAAGTCACACTACAAAGCACTGAGTTATTGATGGGTCTCCTCCAATGCCCAATGCCAAGAGGCTTGTGGGCTCTAATTTGTATGGTTGCTTATTATTGCACTTAAATAAAATTATAGACAGCCAAAATCACTGATGATATGGAAATTGCCAAAAGAATCACAACTTTAACACTGTGAGACAAAATCTGAAATAATATTGATACAGATTGAATCTCGAGTAATCTTAATGCTACAAGGTTAATACCTTGTAACCCAGAAAGCACGGAAACAAGTACCATCATTCTGACTGAACAGGTTATTTTTCTTTGTTTAGGAATTTATGTGTGTGGGTGTATATACATACATATATGTATGTATATATTCCTCAACAAATTTATATATACATATACACACATATACATATACATGTATAAATACATATTGAAAAGAGGTCATGAAATTGAAAACAATGAGGGTTATATGGGAGGATTTAGACAGCAAAGAAAGGATGCAGTTGATATAATTATGATATAAAATACTTTCAAAATTCCTCGGTTGATTATCTTAAGTTGATGATCATGAAACTTTAAGAAATTGGTTAGAATAATAATTATTGGCCCAAAAATGTTCCAATATTTTTTAAAAAAATATTGATTCTTTATAAGTTTCACATAATGTACCCCAGTCACACTCATCTCACTGTACCTCATATCCACCGCCTGACAACATCCCCCCCCCCATAAAGCAAATAAAATCACACAAAGAAAGCATGGAAAATATCTCATTGTGGTAGCTGTAGTGTGTCACAGTGTGTCCCACAACATACCCTTCTGTCCACACATCTTCAGTAGCTAATCTTCGTTGCAATGAGTTGTCTGATTTCTGGGTTCTGTGAAATCAACAACATTAGTTTCTCATGGGACTGCTCCCAATTATTCTGTTGTTACCCAAAGTCATGGTGATACTGTAGCATCGGATCAGCAGGGTCTGCATTTTTATGCACCCTAACATTTCACAGATGACATAGATTTTAGGATGAGCCAACTCAAATCCCTAGATTTGGCTATCGGTATAATTTAGCTGGTCTATAAACTGGCTCTCCTTTAATGACACCACCGGGGGGAATTCTCCAGCATTGCTCAAACTAGGCCACCTAATGTTTCTACTCGAAGGAGGCATGTTCACAAGTTCATCGCTCCTACTCCTGTGCCCTTAGGCTTGCTCAGCAGCAGTCATGCCTCCAGAACCATTTCCACTCTGCAACCCAGTCGAGTCAAGATATCCATTCTCCCAAGTGCTGTACCTGGAGAGGGGGTGGGGCAGCTCTTCTGCTCTCACATCATGTGACTGGATCTCCAGTGCCTTTGCCATTAGGACCAGGTATACTGTTCTGCCCACGGTCTGTTCTCTCAAGTGTTACAGCAGATGAGAGTCAGGGACAGTTCAACAGCTCTCATGACTCTTGGGTCGGCAGTCTTTACTGCTTCAGGTAGAGAGAGATGAAGTGGCAGAAAGCATCACTCTCTGTGGCAGAAAACTGGTGGGGCTATCTCTTCCTTATCAGATCCTTGAGGCTGGTGGTCCTGCCTTGTCACTAGGACCGGCTGTACTGTGATGCCAGAAGATGTGCAGGTTCAAGTGAGTCTCTGGGTAAATTTGGTCTGCCCAAGCTGTGCGGCAGAGGTTGGTCTATGCGATTCTTTCCAAGCTAAGACAGGATGGAGTAATGGTCATCAGATTTTAGCATAATATTGTGATCTGTGTTGCATATGAATATCTTTTGTTCTATACTTGTCTAGCTGTGGAGGTGTAAAATGAGTTTTCCTTTGAGCCGTATCATAGGATTCCAATAAGTATACTGTGCACTGACTTGAAACAAGCTTCTAAACTTCTAAGCACACAGTCTTACCACCATAACAGTTCAAACATTATCTGAACGAGGATGACACAATGAATATGTGTTGTAAAAATTTTAAATCCTAAGACAGAGTTTCTACCACTCCTTCTCTGATAAATCTCTCTCTCTCTCTCTCTCTCTCTCTCTCTCTCTCTCTCTCTCTCTCTCTCTCACACACACACACACACACACACACACATACTCACCTTTATATTGACAATTAGCTTTAAACAGCACTGTAGCTGAGCTGAGCAGATATCTACCATCTATGCTATCTATCTCTACTCTCCTATTTTTAACCCCTTTTCCTTACTACTTACTATGTTTCATCTGGGTTGCTCTTAACTCCAGTTGGCCAGAGCTCAGGGCCATGTTTTCATGAACTCATCTTACCCACGGCAACTCCCTTCTCCCTCACCTTCTTCTCTCCTAGTAGTCCTCCACTGACTCCAAGCACTAGAATCCTAAATTCCATCTATGCCTCTTCTGTCCAAATATTAGTTGTTAGCATTTTTATTTACCAATCTGAAATAACTTGGGGACAGGGTCACATAGCATCACTTGAGTCTAAGTGCAGACTCTAGGTCTTGGGGCTGCACTTAGCAATACCATAGACAGGAAGACCAAACCTCAAAATACAAGTCAACCCAGGCAGGAAAAATGTCCGTGAGTCCTCAGACCTAAATGAAAGCTACGGCAGAGTGAATAAAGTACAGAGCAGGAGAGGTGGTCCTCCTTAAGAAAGAGCACACCAATTGGTTGTCCAGTGGGAGAAACTGAAACTATACATCATACAAGTAGAGTTTTCTGGCTTCACATTTTTAGGAATGTGCATATATACTCATATACATTATGCATGTGTAAACAATTAATGAAAACAGAGGCCATGAATTTGGAACAGGGCAAGAAGGTATGGGAAGTTTGGGGGGAGAAAAGATGAGAAATTTGCAATTAAATAATAGTCTAAATTTTAAAAAAAATCAAACACAGTTTTACAAGTTTTTGTCAAGTTTAAAGGGGAATGCCAGGGTCAGTAAGCAGGAGAGGGTGGGGTAGCAAGCAGGGGGAGGGGGAAGGGAACAGGGGTTTGTTCTTGTTGTTGTTTTTGTTTTTGTTTTTTGGAGGGGAAACTGGGAAAGGAGAAGTTTATTTACATATAACATGTAAATAAAGAAAATATCTAATAAAAAATAATAATTATGCCGGGCGGTGGTGGCGTACGCTTTTAATCCCAGCCCTCGGGAGGCAGAGGCAGCCTGATTTCTGAGTTTAAGGCCAGCCTGGTCTACAGAGTGAGTTCCAGGACAACCAGGGGTACACAGAGAAACCCTGTCTCAAAAAACCAAAATAATAATAATAATAATAATAATAATAATAATAATAATAAATAAAAGTATATATATGCATATATATTTTTATACTTAAAACATTTTGATAGCAGATATTTTTGTTTTGAATGATTTAAAAGAGAAAAAACTTTACATTCATGATTGCTAATACTATTTAGCTGATCATCTCTATTTCATTTTCTAAGTAACAAGAAAGAGTAGGTAAACAACTTCCTTACCAAGTGTTTTTTATTTTATTTTATTTTATGTTTGTCTTGAAATATTTAAATTTGTAAATACTATGCTTATGTTCTTAACTGCCATAAGGTTTCAACGGATCAATTATTGTCAGAACTGAAGGTGTGCCCTAACCTAACACTCAGGAAAGTACATTCATAAAAGCATTCTGTGAAGAGAAGCTGGTTATAAATATTGGACCTACTAATTTAAAATGGAAACATTAGAATTGTTTCTTTGGAGTTGAAAGTATGTACTTATGATTTGCATGTTCAGTTCATGAGAAAAACATATATTCTTAGTTAATTTTATTAAATATTTCTTTGAGTTCTTAATGCTAGTGAAGAAAAAGATGGGATAAGAAAATGTGCCAATAATCCAAATATATCCTATTATTTAAATCCAGAATTAATATTACTTTTGTCAAATGTTTAAAATTTGCTTCATCTTACCATTACACTTATATCTTTCTATTGTGTTCTAGATACTCAAAATGAAAACCGAAACAAATTGTCATGAATGATAGCTTTTATTCAAGTTATTTTGTTCAATGGAACCTCTGGGAACTCAAAACCTAATAGAATGTAAAAATCTTATTATGTTGAAATCCAACAACTTATGTTTCTCATTATCATAATAACATTACACACAGCTATGATATTCTATATAAGAAATAATAATGATCTATACGAACTTTGGTATAGAATATGACAGGTTTGTTCTTCACTTACATTACTTGAGAATAATTTTTATACCTGCCATGGACAATATTTAGAGACTTTTATAAAAAATTAGAACATGTAATATTTAACAATATAAAATTGTACCTGTGATATTGTTTCTGCTTTCTTTGCCAAACTAGGAGAATTTTTCTCCTTGCTTATGGGAGTTTTTATCAACACAATATCTAAAGAGTAACATTTAATGTAGCAATTCTTCTCAAGTCAGTTTTGGTTAAAGGACATTTCTGAGCTGGCTCTGTTGGTAGAAAGGAGATGGAATGAGCAAAGGAAGTGAAAAGCTTGTAAAGAATCAACAGAAAGGATGCACTTCACTGTCCTGCAAACTCAGGAGGCATGCTAGAGTAAGAGAAGCAACCCTAGCACGTGATAAAATAAACCACAATGCCTGCAATACCCGTTCCTCAGTGAGAAGTTCATATGCACATCATATTAAATAAATTATGTCCTTATATTTACATTTTTACTAAATTAATGGAATGAACCTCAAACAACAAACACAATATTGTTTGTTCCTTTAAGAACTTCAAATACCAGCTCCTCTCTGGACAATATTTCCACATGATTTTTTAAAAGAAAACAATTTTAGGAAATGTTTTTGAGCTCCACAATTTTTGGAATTTATTGGTTCCTCTTGGATGTCATATACTGTAGAATGTTCTCTTTAGGTACTGTGATATGCAAGGCACCTAACTGGCATTGCTTGCCTCATAAACACCCAGGGAAACAGACGAAAGAGGTTTGGGCCAAATAGTACAGAGAGTGATCAAATCCTGTCTTTCAAAAAAGAAGCTTTTCAAGGAAGAGGAAAACAGATACTTGTGTTCTAAGAGAATGAATATGTTAGGGGGGAAGTTATAATAAGCAAATTTAGTTTCTTAATAGGAGAGACAAGAGAATTAATATAATTTGTTTCAGGCAACAGATGGATAATATTTGAAACTAGGAAACAAATCTAATTGCCTCTATGATCGAGAAGTAATACAGAAAACAACTCATGGAAAGCTATGCAATAAATCTCAAGAAATAAAATATTATCTAACAACTGACAAATATTTAATGTAGGAACAGACCGTGGGAAGACTATTATCAAAACTTTCTTGACCTCTATGAGGCTTGTGCATATAGTACTATATATATATCATCCCTAAACATTTATTAAGTGTCCCTGGATGCCTGACACAGAAGAAATGCAGGTAAACACATTAGTTTTGTTCTGAGTTCTGAAAATATTTACCATTTTAAAATTGACCTATAATTATTAATTCAGAAATTTTGTTTGAGTAGAAAGTATCAATTCTATATTTCTTCCATTTATATCAATAAGCCATCAAATTTGTTATGTCAGCTAAACACCATAAGGAAGGAGACATGCTCACACAAATTCTTGGTTTCAATACTGGAGAATTTGATAGAGGAATGCTTAGCACTTTTCAATACCACTAATTATAGAAATCTTACCTAGTCAGATAGGTAATAATGCACAACAGGGAGCTTGATTATATAATCAAATCTCTCTCTCTCTCTCTCTCTCTCTCTCTCTCTCTCTCTGTCTCTCTCTCTCTCTGTGTGTGTGTGTGTGTGTGTGTATGTGTCCAGAAGTATGTGCACTTGTGCGTACATGTGCTTATATGTGCATTTATTAAAATGATGCTTTTGCTATTTTTCACTTATTAGAAATACTTATTTGAAAATGAGCAGTGTCCATGCAGATAAATAGAGTTCAGTACTGACACACCCATTGAGATCTAAAGACCTGAATAGGAACTTTGCTGGCTCTGAGTCATGACTTGGCTGCATTGAATTCCCCCTACTCCGTTATGGAATTGTAGTGTCTCTAATTCTTGATTGTTATCCTCCTGCTGTGGTCTGTTTAACTAATCACATTGCTGACAATCATTGTCTACAACAAACACTTCACCATCTAGTAACTTGAAATTTCTGATAAATTTAACCCCATGTGCTCCCAGAGTGAAACAGCAGCCATTGTTTGTATGAAACTCCTGTTTCTATGCCAGAGAAGCCATGAAGCAAACAGTCATAGCACTGAGTAGCAGTTATTTCCCACTGAGACCCATCGGGGCACTTTCTTCATTTTTTTTTTATTTATTAAATAAGACAGAGTCTGCTGATTTGGTAGATCACCTTCCAGATCCATCTATTTCTCAAATTAGTTTTGCTCTTATCATACTTTTCATTTCTTATTTCTTTCTAATAAAATCTTTTCTTACTTAACAGATCAGTATTGGTTGACGCAGAAGGATATAGAACAGATAGACTCTGGACCATTGAAGTAAGGAGCCTCTTGTTTCAGAGACACAGTTGTGTTTTAGCAAATGGTTAGCTGGACTTTCCAAGCTTCCATTCTTAGAGAAGTGACTGATCTGAAGTTGATAGTTGTGAATTTAGCCTTAGGTTGTCCTTTCTTATGATTTAATAGAAGACTTGAGAAATTACCAAAGGTTAATGGGATGTGTTCTCCAACAGAAACTATATTCTTAAATGCTGACTGTTTCTATAATAGTTAATAGTGTTCACAGAATATTGGGATTTTCTGAAGTCAGATCTTTGCTATATGTCAAAGTCAGAGAAGTATGAAAACATAAAAAAATTGTATATACGTATATATATAATTTATTCTAATATGTGTGAATTATATCATGATAATATATAAATTCATAAATATGCACACACACACACATATATATATATATATATATGTGTGTGTGTATATATTACTAGGTACATGTGTTTTTATCCGTGCATTATTTTGATTCTATTCTGAAAATTTTATACATGTCCTTTATTCTCCTATCATATGCTCTTTGTAGATGTCACTAAGTAAACTAGTGTGAGCTTCTTTTAGTATCACTCAAAATTAGTTTAATATTTAAAATTTAGCCAAGATACAGCATTTTATTCTTAGTAGAGAATTTTGCCTGTGAATTGTTTTACTGAAGAGATAGACTTGTCCCGTAAGTAGTCAAACTAATTTGATAATATACATGCAAATATGCAAATAGAATTTGAGTTAATTATTTTTAACTTTAACTTTGTAATATAAAGGCCATCTCAAGTTCTTAAACTATATAAATTATCATTTTCCAGCCAACCATTAAAGTTCAAAATGTTATTACTGAAACAACATTATCATGATTTTCAAACTATAGATTACAACCTGCAAAGGATTACGTTCTTTCAAAGGAAAGTAGATGTTATACAACATCAGTCTCACGCCAAGTATTTTGACTCAAACTAGGCTCATAAATGACTGAGCTCTTTGTTTTGTTATTAATCACTACAAGAAATGAAAACAATTAGGAAAATGAGCCTAAAATACTGTAAGTAATAAGTGTATTTGTGTATTTAGAGGCAAGGAAGTAATGTGATTTTCCTGGTATTTTCTATTGCTGTTTTACATGGAATATAAAGTAAGTTTAAATTTGATGGTACCACAGATCACAAAGGTTCATAAAATCAGGGAAACAGGCCACTGGCCCCTCCAATGTTTCAAAGGAATGGGTGTTTATCACTAGAGAATTACGATACTCTGAAAACTCTAATTATGGGGTTACTGCCGTGTGAAATGTCTCATATTGAAAATAATGGCACTGTATATATTTAGTAGGTACACTTAAATGTCTCAATAAGCATGTCAATGGATAAAAGCTGTCCTCAACATTTCACATTCGTTGTCAAGTCAAAGCCACAATGAACCTCTTAGTGCAGACACTGAACAGGTTTTGTTCGCATAAGGAGCTGCAGACAAATTGCTTATTTTAATGATAATCATGCATATATTTCTTTGCTGAATCAGAGTTACACAAGTACCTCGATGTGGAAAAAAATTCTATGCCCTCTATTTCTTTTTTCTTTCTTCCCTCTCACACATGCCCCGCCTTCTTGACGGCCATCTGGGAGCCTGGCACTAGTTGCATTGAAGAAAACCACAATAGGGCGGTGCTCCAGGGTGAGACTGCACGTGTTCGCTTTCCATCCCATAAATATAAATGATATGGACTGTAGGGCATAGCCCTCTTGGTTTTGTTTTTGTTTTTTTTTTTTTTTTTTCCCTGATCCCCTGGGAGTGGACAAATCGAAACCAGCTTGATGGTTACAAAATTTTGGCTCTTGAGATTTATTTTTTGTAAGGATGGCATTTAAAACGGAGCGAGTGTCCAGGACAGGGGTCCTTATCGTGGAGAGCAGTGGGCTGGCGTGGCCACACAGAACACTCAGAGAGATATTGTTTAGCATGAAAAAGGTAGAAGGGCAGCAAGCAACGCAGAAAGTGACAAACCATTAAGCTAATCCTCTAAAGATCTGGCCTGTCAGGCAGCACAGTCCGTGAATACTTTGAGAGTGAGGGAGGCTTATTAATGGTCATCACAGCTCTGCATGGCTTACACGGCGAACATGCAAACACTGCCCTTTTGTAGCTGGGATTTTCTGCACATTAGGATGTCACTTCCATGGCTACTGTATTTTTGTTCCTCCTGGGTAATTGAAGCATTACCATAGAAGACAATGATTGATGATGTCTTTAAAGGTCTAAAAAAAAGCACAGACTATTTTTGAAACTGTGTCATGACTATATAAGGCTAGGAGAGAGAACAATCTGAATCCTTAATACACTGGAGCAACACAAACAAAGCTCTGGGTGTAGTTTATGTAGACACCAGGACATCTATTTCCTCATTCCCCGGGCTATACAAACTTCCTTCTTTGTTGCTATATCAGGTTTGGACTAGGCCAGCATGTATCATGTTCTATGTGCTATTAGAGCCTGCTCTTAGGAATGGCTGGCAATAAGCTTTGTTCATCATCAAAGCTTCCTTCTCTTTGAAAGCTGTTTGGATTGCAAGCAAGAAATAATATTGGTGGAACTGAGATGAACCAGTAATTTTTTATATAATACACAATCTTTAGTAATGCTATTTAATAGACTTTGGAAACTATCTTAGAAAGACTCAACACATCTTCACTTATTGGAGTTTTTTTAATCTTTTAAGTTCCTACCAATGTATATTCAATTACAAAATATTTGGTAAAAATCTACAACTCTCTCCTAAGAACAACCAGTAATAAACTATGTACGCAGTGCCTTGTTTACTAGAAGCACACACTCATTTGAGTAAATGCACAATGACAAACAGAATTCTAACTCAAAATGTGTCTTTCTTTGATCTGAAAAAATCTATACAAGACAGATTTCTTTTTGAATTCTAAGGTACTGACTGTGGGCTGGTTCCTAACAGGTCAGCTCTATTCACAATCACCTTAAAGATTGAATATTAAGGCTTTATATGCCAAGTAAATAGCTCTTGCCTCATGTTTTAGTTAATTGCCAATGGAGTACATAACAAGATTTAAGGAATGCACTAGAATTTGATCCAGCCCAAAAGAAATAGCTAGCCTTGGCCATTTTCCTTGTCCCAGATATACCTCTTCTGACAATGTGACTTTGCTTAAATTGATGGAACTTTCTAGAATGTCCTCATTTATGAAATGAAAATGATTAAAATAGTTTAGAAGGCTCTTCTTACTGGAAAAAATAAACTGCAGACCTCAGATACATTATACAATGAGTTCACAAAAAACAAAACATAACAACAACAACAACAAAAACTGGACAATGTAGAAAGGATGAAGAGAATAAAATAAACATGCCAGAACTTTCTTACTTAAAAGATATTATTATTATTATCATTATTATTATTATTATTATTGACATGTGTTCATGTTTTAATGTTGATCACATGTGAAGTGTGTAATATGTATATAGGGAACTTGTACCTGAATGATGAGCCACAGTGTATATAATGAAGTTACAAACTTTGTGGAGTCAATTCTCTCCTGTTACCTTAACACAGATTTTGGAATTAAACTCACAGAAGCAAGACTGTGAATTAAGAGTTTTATACACTGAACCTTCTTGTGGGCTTGTCAACTTCCTTTTTAGAATAGGTGAAAACTTCTGATCAGAGTTTTTAACTGGAGAACTTTCCTATGACATAAGATTTTTTTAAACCTTTGTAGGATAAACTTCTTATACAAAGATTGATAACTCTCCTGTGATTTTTCTTATAATCTTATGTATGTATATTCATGACAGTAATAAGACTATGTTTGGTAAGACTATGAAAATGTTAGAATATAGCACAGTGGATTAAATGTTAAGTTAAACATATAAGATCACAAGGAAAACTCACAAAGAGAGGTTGGAGAGATGGATTTGCAGATAAAAGATCTTACTGCTCTTGAAGAGGACTAGAATCTGGTCCTCAGTCCTCCAGTTGAGGGCACTCATCTATAACTGGAGTTCCAGTAGTTTGGATACCTCTGACCCTTCACTATTCCTTATGCTAATGTGCACAAACCCAACCATATATACACATATAATTAAAGAACATATCTTTAAAAGAAAAAAGTAACAAAGAAAAATCATGAAAAAGTATAGAAAAATGGGATAAACATATGCATTACCACGTGACCAGCCTCAGTTCTCAAAACCTCACATATCGTCATAATTAAGTCTCAGTTCTCCGGGCCTCATATATACTTATGTAGTCGTTACTAGTTATCAAATTAAAACACACTCATACTGAATGATAAAGAGAAATTGTTATTTGTTTGAGTAAAATAAGCACAAAGGAAGCTTACCATGCAACAAATTAACATACTTTAAAATATCACATATCTATAAATACATTAAGCATTGCTAGCCTTCCTCCTCAGTGCAGTTTGACTCCTGAACCAAGCCTTTTTTACATGGACTCATTTCTTCTTTAGCAACCCACAAATAATAACAAACAGAAATCAGGATGTAGAATAAGCACAAATTATCTTTGACCTTCAAAAATGCAAATCTATCAAGAGTCTCCTGAGGCTCAAATATGTGGATTTTAAATGGTTTTATGTATTTCAGGTCTCCATCAGAATTTTCTCTCCCAGCTCCAAGAAAACATTACCTGAAAATCACATTATTCTTTAATCACATTTATTTCTTTGTCCAGGCTCTAAGCATAAATTTAAATTGTAAATGCATTCTGAGTCAAGTTAATATCATATTCTTTCTATTAATAGTTTTGTTTCTGCTGTTATTTTACAATAGGAAGTTAACTTGACTTGATTAGGGTGTGTTTGACTTTGAACTTATACTATTATGACATACAGCTTTCCTCTTGCTTCCACATACGGAGTTCCCAAGAAATCATCCAGAAGTCTCCAGGGTGCCACATGTATCTTGAATATTATGTGTTGCTAGATAACAAATGATAAGTTCATAGAAACAAAAATAAAACAACTTATATTCATAATATTTTACAAATGGTCAATGAAATAAATGGTTATTATTTAAAAATTTGAGTTATTTGCAAATGTCACCCCTAACAGCACTACATGAAATAGGTGTTCAGATGTAAGAAAAAAATGACAGGATCTAGGAGTAAGGTTGCCAGGTTGTCCTAGAAAATAACACAAAAGTATCACAATCCTTATTTATGTGCTCTTTAAGAGTCGAGATTATTTTGGCCATTTGGTGAGATGTTTTGAATGTAGGAAATTTCCCTACAAATCCTTTCAGAGGGATTTTTATCCTAGATGGGAATTAGATGATTCTGCTGTTTATCTAGAAATAGAATTAGGAAAGAGTAATAGTTGACAAAGGTACCATCACGTGCTGTGGGTAACTATCCATTTTCTGGGATATCTAGACATATCTAAACAAGATAAGTCTTAAGCAGTGCATTCTGTACCTCTAAACATGTCTATTTGGATACTGTTAACCCTAACTACTGTCATGTGACTCATGTTGGAGATTCCATTTGACTTACACAGGTAATCTTATTAAAATGAAGTTATTGGGGTAGATTTGTATAAGGACAGATTAACCTAAACACAGGCATCAGTACCATATACAGCTAGAGGATTATACCAGAATTTAAGAATAACTGCAGAAAAACAAGAGAAAACAAAACAAGGATAAAGTTATCTATAAAACAACAACCTCCCGCAAAAAAGCCCTTAAAACCAACTAACCAACAAACAAAACAAAACAAAGCAGCAACAACTACGAAACCAAAGCAAAACAAACAAAAAAATGGAGGAAGAGCCCAGAATTTTGAGAAACAAACCAATCTCTGTCTGACTCTATCTCTCTCTCTGTCTCTTTCTGTCTCTGTCTCTGTCTCTCTCTCTTTCTCTTCCTCTCTCTTTTCCCCTCCCTCTATAGACATTTCTTGCTCTTTTCCTCACTCTCTTTTTATTTTTAACTCCTGGGTTTGTTGCTAGCAAAACTAACAGCCATAAATTTTTATTAACTTGTATAGAAGTGCTAATTCCTTCCAGTTTCAGACTGTAATATATATCAAAGACACACATAAAAATGGATAAATTGAAGTCTTATTTTCAAACTTGTTGACTCTCTCAATTTTTTAATGTGGCTCTTTTATGTATATTCTTTAATTTCAAGAGAAAACTTCCAACATTTCTACTCTCTCAATGAATTTTTATTTATATATTCTCTGTTCTTTTTATTATGGCTCAGATTCTTATGTTGCTGTGTATCTTCCTTATCTGCTTTTACACTATCTGTAATTGAAATTGCATGAACTATTATGTTTATTTCATATTTTTATGAAATACTTAAATCTAAAAGCCTTTACATTTTATTTATAATCCTATTTTCTTTTGACTCTGGAGATATATTTTTTCAACAGGTTATATTATCATATAACATGTAAATAGAAATATGATTTGCATAAATAGGATGGAAATAAAATACAAGTAATCATGAGAAAACAGATATCCATACTTCTATATCCCATCTGAGATCTATAACGTTAACCATTCAGAAGATGCTTCACTTCTTTCATTTCAACTTTCTACTTTCTACTGTGAGGTCATCATTACTGTAAACACTGACTAGATACTATTAGGCCACTCAGAAAATTATGTCTTCTTAAGTGTTCCTAAATATATTACCAGGTTTGAAGTTTTAATTATACTAATATACTACATGTACATGTGTGTTATCCTGGTTTGAATATGCTTGGCCCTTGAAGTGACACAGTTAGGAGGTGTTGCCTTGTTGGAGTAGGTGTGGCCTCATTTGGAGAAGTGTGTCACTGTTGGACTGGGCTTTGAAATTCCCTCCTCCTACCTGCCTGTGGAGTCAGTATTCTGTTTGCCTTCAGATCAAGACGTAGAACTTTCAGCTCCTCATGTTCTATGCCTGCCTGGACATTGCCATGCTTCTAGCCATGATGATAATGAAGTAAACTTCATAACCTATAAGACAGCCCCTATTGAATGTTGTCTTGGTAATAGAGTCTCTTGACAGCAATATAAACCCTAACTAAGACATGCATATTGTCTTATTCCACTCTTAAGTGTGTCTATGTTACATTCCTGAATTTATGTCATTATATATTTTGGAAAAAGATAATAAATCCTTAGTGTGTTATCATGAAGTCTGCTGTTATTAGATCAGCAGGCAACATATGGGCCTGGGGAGAGAGCTTGGTGGATAAATTACTTACTCCACAATCCTGATGATCAGAGTTTTTAATCTTCAAACTCCATGGGAAAGCCAGAAAGAGATTTTGGTTGCCTGTAATTTTAGCTTTTAGGAAGAATAGATTTTGAGAAGCACAAGAAGGTATCTAGACTGACTAGTAGCTTTGACAAGGTCTGGCTTCTTCAGTGGACACTGCCAACATAAAGTGGAGATGATGAAGGAAATACCTGATCCCAACTTTGAGATTCCATACTCACGTTCATTCACGTGTGTCATGAATATGGACACACGTTCAACAACAAAAGTACAAACAGACATGCAGATACATATGGCATGTACACAAACACATGTAAAATACAATACAAGTAAAAGCTAAACATTGTCTAAAATCCTAAAATTACCTTTCATTTTCTTCTCTTTAGTATTTATCTATACAATCACAAATCTTAGCTATTATTGTCTTTCTCTAGTTGTCCAGTGTTTCTTGATGTCCTGATATGAGTGCAATTAATTGGAAGTGGGTGTCTTACTATTTTGACTGCTTTCTACCCCGTTTCCATGTCAACAACTTTTTCTCATGTATTTTTGATGACTAATAGTCCTCTTAATATTTAATAATTTCCTTCCTTCCTTCCTTCCTTCCTTCCTTCCTTCCTTCCTTCCTTCCTTCCTTCCTTCCTTCCTTCCTTCCTTTCTCTTTCTTTCTTCTTTCTTTTTTTCCATTTCTTTTTTTTTTCTTTTTTTTTTTTGAGACAAGTTTTTGCTGTCTATCCCTTGATATCCTGAAACTTACTCTGTATACCAGACTGCCCTCAGATTCAGAGATCTGCCTGCCTCTGGGATCTAAGTGCTGTAATTAAAAGCTGGGTGCCACAACCAGCCAGCCTACTTTATTTTGCCTACCTCATTTAGTGTTATAGATTCTTGATTATAAAATAATAGTTTCTCTCCTATGAAAATGAGAAAAATGACATCCACTTTTAGTATTTGGAGCCTAATGTTTGGTAACATAACAGCAAAACACACCAAGTTCTATGCAGTCTGCCACAGTTCTTGTTTATCTTACCAAATCAGACATTTTCTATTGCATCCACACTATTTCCTTTGGTGTTTATCTGGAAGCTATGTTTTATTGCTATGTGTTAGCTTCACATCATGAATTTCACAGGCAAGTTGATGGAAGTAGAAAATATCACCCTGAGTGAGTGAGGTAACTCAGGGCCTAAAAGACAGGTATGGTATGTGCTCAAGTGGATATTGCCCATGCAGTACAGAATACACATGATAAACTGCAAAGATCCAAAAAAGGCAAACACAGAAAGGGGAAGCAAAGTAGTCATAGGAGGCAGAAAAAGAAAGGGAACTTTGGGAGGTAAGATCAAGTGTGGAGAGAAACAGGAGGAGACCCAGAGGTCAAGGAAAATTAATGGAGATCTGCAACTGCCAGGGATATGGGGAAGGGTGAATCTCTAGGAATTACCAGAGAAGTGGCATAGGAGAAACTCCCAGGAGTCAATGCCGGCAACCTTAGTTGAGATGCCTAAGAGTGGGGACATGAAACCTGAAGAGGCTACCTCCTGTATGTAGCTAGGCAGGACCCCCAGTGGAAGGATGGAGAAACCAACCCATCCCCAAAACTTTCCACCAAAAATTTGTCCTGTCTAAAATACCATGGTGGAGCAGAAACTGAGGGGAAGGTCAAACAATAACCAACCAATCTCAAAACCTATCCTATGAGCAAGTACCAGTCCCTAACATTATTAATAATACTTTTACACTTGCAGACAGGAGTCTAGCATAACTGTCCTCTGAGAGACTGGATCTAGCATCACACCGAAGCAGATACAGGTACCCATAGCCAAACATTAGATGGAATTCGGGGATGCTTATGGAAGAGCTGAGTGGAGGATTGAAAGCCCTGAAGTAGATGAAAATCCAATAGGATGACCAACAGAGTCAACAAACCTAGACCCCTGGGAGCTCTCAGAATCTTAGCCACCAACCAAAGAACATACACTAGGTAGAACGAACCAAGCCCTCTCCCTTCCTGACTCCAGTACAAATGTATTAGGCAGGCAGCTCAGTCTTCATGGCTACCTTCTCTGGCCTTAGTGAGAGAGGATGGACCTAATCTGGCAGAGACATGATGTGCTATGGTGGGGAATACTCGCCTTCTCAAAAGAGAAAGGGAGGGGATAGAGTGGAAACAGTCTGTGTGTGTGTGTGTGTGAGAGAGAGAGAGAGAGAGAGAGAGAGAGAGAGAGAGAGAGAGAGAGAGAGAGAGAGAGAGAGAGAGAGAGAGAGAACAGTATTTGGGATGTAAATAAATAAGAAATAACTTTATTATATAATTATTGACAAAAATAATCACTATAATTGATTTAATGGAATGAGTTGGACATTGATTTATGGTCTGGGAAGAATAAACTTAGAACAAGTGATGTCTTAAAGAATTCAGTACTCATTTCCTGCTGTTTGTGCCACTTTGCAGATAAAAATCATTTTGTTTCTCACTGTGGATTAAAATTAATGAGAGAATCTCTTCACAGACACAGAGTATAATCTTCTATTTAGATAAAGTTCACTTTACTCCTCCAATATTTTATAAAATGCACTTTTCAAATATAACAAATGACCTCCATATTATTGTGGCCCTTTGACCTCTCCTAAGCCCCAAAGTTCTTATGATTTACATTGAAACAAATCATGTGAAACACAGTGTAGGGTAAAAGACAGGTAGAGTTGGTATTCTGTAGTATAGTATGTCATCACTCTCAAGGATAAGAAAATGTCCAGTAGTACCAGAGACTTGGGATGGGAGAGGCTCCTGATAGTCTATACAGGTGACTTTAACTGAGACTCCTAGCTGTGGAAGATATGGAACATTCTTCATTCCACATTCTGTAGACATGCAAGACTGCCAGTAGAGGGACAAGGGCACCAATCCACACACAAAACTTTCTGCATGTACAGAATTTGTCCTGTACATGCATGGACAAAGATGGAGCAGATACTGTGGAAATGACCCACTAATGATGAGCCCAACTTGCCTAGACTTATCCTCTAGGCAGGAACTAATTACTGAAACCATTAATGATACTCTGTTATGCTTAAAAACAAGAGGCTAGTATAATTGTCCTCTGAGAGGCTCTGCCAAGCATCTGACTGAAATAGATGACAAAGTCCCACAGCCAAACATCAGTTGGAGCTTAAAGAATTTTGTGGAAGAGTTGCGGGGAGGATTGAGGAAACTGAGAGGGTAGGAACTCCACAGGAAGACCAAAAATGTCAACTAACCAGAGACTTTGGGGGTTCCCAGAGACTGTGCCACCAACCAAAGTGCATACATGGCCTGGACCTAAGCTCCACTCCTAACAAATATGTAACAGATGTGCTCTCTGGTCTTCACGTAGGTTCCTGAAAATGGGAGCCAAGGTTGTCCCTAAATCTGTTGTCTGACTGTGGATCCCATTCCCCTAACTTAACTGCCTTGTCTGACTTCAGTGGGAGGCTTAGTCTTGCAGTGACTTGAAGCACAGGGTGCAGGGTGAAATAGGTGGAAGTAGGGGTGGGGCTCCCCTTCTCAGAGGAGAAAGGGATGGGGGTGGGGGATTGGAAGTAGGAAGGCTGCAATCTAGATGTAAAGTGAATAAATTAATTATGTAACGGGAAAAAAAAAGAAGAAATGAAGATGTCTATGAAGATTGCTGTGCAGAATATCCTGTCAAGAGATGAGTGGAGAGTGCCCAAAGGCACCATTGTGCCAACTTACATTTTTAAATTAGCTTCATAATCTTTTTAAAAGTTGGACCAGGCGGATCTTGGGTGACTCTTTTTTGTCTAAATGATTGAGAAGCTCATGTGGATTAAATTATTAAGGAAAGAACAATGGTATGATTTTGTTCTTTATAAAATGACTCTGTCTAGGCAATTAATGATGCCATGGCTTTAACTATAAGCAGAGATATGACTCAGATCCCATTCTATTTACTGATAACAAAAATCTTGCTTCAGTCAACTCAGAGATCCTGAGCATGCAATGTCTCCTCACCAGCCTCGAGATGATCAACAGGAAGTACCTGGCCTATGCCACCATCCAGTTCCTGCATAGCCAGTTGTAGCATCCTGAGCCCAGGACAGCCTAGGGGTTGCCATCCAGTGCCTGGAGACAGCCTTCAAGGGTGACTCTGGAGGACAGTGACCTTTCTCTCCCCCAGACTCTGCCCAAGATATTTGAAGCAGCTACTGCCAGCAAACAGGAGTTGCCACAGGACCCAAGGGACCCTGACAGGACACCTCCCTCTGAGGAGGACTCAGCTGAGACAGAGTACCTCAAAAGAGAAGGCAATGAGCAGATGAAGCTGCAGAACTTTGAGGTGGCTACACTGTCTACTTCTGTACAGAGCCGTGGCCTATAGAAAGCTGGGAACTAGTGGGGGCTGTGCAGGACTGTGAGCATGCCATTGGTATCGATCCAGAGTACAGCCAGGCCTACGGCCCCATGGGCCTTGCTCTGTCCAGCCTGAATAAACATGCAGAAGTTATGGAGTACTACAGGAAGGCCCTGGAGCTGGAGCCTGACAAGTACACAGATAAATCCAACCTCAAGATTGCAGAGCTGAAGTTATGGGAGGATTGGATATTGCTGGCCTGTTGAACAACCCACACTTCATCACCATGGTTGGTTTAATGAACAGACCCTGGCTGCAGCAGCTAATGTTGGGCATGATCTCTGGAAGCCATAATCCTGTAGGACCTCCAGGCAGCAGTCTGCAGCAGAGTGATCTGGCCAGCCTCATCCAGGCAGGCCAGCAGTTTGCATAGCAGACACAGCAACAGAACCCAGAGTTCTTGGAGCAAATATGGAGCCAAATGATGTGCATCCAGACACCCAGTGCCAACCAAGAGGAGCAGCAAGAGTGAGGATGCTGGCCCGAGTGGTCCCTTCGGTATGCGGCCTCCTGGTGTTTTTAGCATTTTCTCTGTTGGACAGCTCATGAGAGAATCTGGTCTTGAATGTTAAGACTGACTCATTCCCCCACCTTGTTTTTTTCCTTCATTTCTACTCCCATGCCCCCTCTGTTTTTTGTACTTTTACTGGCCTCAAACATTCCTGGAAGAGTCTACAGATGACTAAATAACAGCACAATTCCTCCAGCTGCAAGAGAGGTGTTGTTATGGGTATATGGCACCATTGAGACACAGCCTGGGTCCTCAGGTCTCAGGCCTCACCCTGCAGTGTTCATCCTAAAAAGACTTGAGTAGCTGACTCTCATCCCCCTGGAAGTGTCCACAGCCAACCCCAGCTGGGTACCAACATCCCATGCTCATGCTTGGATTGCAGGTCCCAGCAGATGCCCCTGCCTGCCTTATTCCAGTGGCCTGTGTCACTTAGGATTGAGGCCTGTGACTTCTGCCTTCCTTGTGGACCATCCATGTCTCTTCTTCCCAGCTGCCCCTCTGTGATCACAGTCATCAGCCAGTCCTAATTTTGTGTCCTATCTAGCTCCATCCTCAGACTGGGCAGCAGAGACAGACATTAACCCATCTGGGCCACCCATCCTGTCCTTGATCTCATGGGCTCTTCAATGTCTGGTGTTGAAAGGGAGTTTATGGTATTGGCCTTCAGGCTGTGCCATCAACCCTGAAACAGTCACCAGAACCATCTTTATTCAATGTCAGTCAGTCCAATGAGGATGTGGATATTCCCACACCCATTCTTGGCCCTGGGAGCAGGTGGGGAGATCACAGGAGAGCTGAACCAGCAGGGGGATCATGATAGCATCTACCTGGATCAGGTAGTGTTAGAGCTGTGTGTGTCATAGGTAGTCACTAGGAAGATGAGCCCTGAGGGTAGAAGTGCCCCCTTAGGCTCAAACTGCCTTTGGAATAAAGGCAGGTTTGAAAAAAAATCTCTTGCAATTTCAGGTACTAGTTTGGCAAATATCAAGATTTGATAGAGAGGCTTATCTTCAATGACCTTCAAATATGCTAATATTTGACTGGTGCAGGACTTTTAATAATCAAGTCTGCATAGAAATAAACCATCATCATGAAGCATAGAATATGTAATTCTATATATATTCTAAATTTATAGTATTCTGTCTGAATATTTAGTATTAATTCTGAAATTACCTACTTTTCATTTATTCACTCCTGAATCCATTTGTGCATATCTCTTTGTGATTTGGGGGGTGAAATATTATGTGTTGGGTTGAGAGTAATACAAGCAAGGAATATTATTAATATTTAAGTATACCCCATGTGAATACTGAAATCCATTAAAGGATTACTGGAATTGTGTCATACAGATGAACAGATAAAATAGAGAATAATTTGTAATAAGAACAATAAGCACACAAAATGCTATTTTAAGGATTCAGTATTTATCGTAGATAAAGAACAAGACCAGGTCTTTTGAGGACATACAAATATCTGACAGAGGAAAGAGAACCTGCCATGATATTATGCAGAAAATTTTCATTCTGGAAGAAGGAGAAGGTAGTTTTGTCTAGTGACCTTTTCTGTGTTTACTGATAATTCAATAAAACTATAAATTAATGACACATTACCCATTAAGTTAAGGAAAGCATTTGGAATTCAGTACTTTACTAAGAGAGATATATATATAGTAAATTTGTTTTGTCTTCTGTCAATAATAATCTTTTCAAGGTGGAATAGTTTTTTTATAACTATCTTAGGCAGTGAATTTCTGAGAAAGTTTTTGGAAAATGGTATTACATTCCTTTAAAATATCACAACTTTCTTTTGGTTTCCGCCTGTTCTGGGAGCAGAGCCTCTGCTCTGGATATAAAACTATACAACCAACACCTCAGTTACAGCTAGACTCTCCAGATATTCTGACACATCCAGGATCACA
>JADRCC010575471.1:11775-29829 GCA_019843855.1 Hylomyscus alleni
GAGAATCACACCGATGTCTCACACAGGGCAGAGCCCTCAGGAGTCACTTATTCTCAGAACTTTGGCCACTTATAAGTCAATGTATTAACCACTGTACACTAAAATATACGCATTCTTCTCCAATCCCAATCGACAGTAGCACTGAGCTACAGGTGTTAACATAAATATTTAGAAGGCAGTTTGACATGACCATTTAGCAAAACATCTACAGTAGGGTCTGAAACTTTTATTTTTTTCACACCTTACTTTTAACGATGGTTCTTCAATGCTTTCACCTCCCTTTTAGCCCACCTCCCAGCAGAGGTAGTTTGAGAGAAGGGATACAGGGGAAGTAGACATGTTTGGAAACGGTTCTTCAGGGCAAATTCTATCTGTGTTGTGAAGAAATCAGTAGGTCGGTTCACTGGAGTCTGCTAGAGGAAGCAGTCAGAATGCCAGGAAAAGCTCTCAGTCGTGCCTCTCTCAGCTTAGTGAAGATCAGCAAAGACAGGAGACCAACAAGCATTGCAAAGCTAGCTCTACACGCAAGCCAAGCTCAGCCATTGTTACTGGCCCTCAAGTCCTACATCACACGTCCTCCACAGGTCCTGCCTTAACATGTGCACCTGTCTCAGCTGACATCAGTCTGCCAGTCAGCCTGAATCCACAGATGTGGCAAGAAACCGCAGCACACCACCAAAAGTTTTTGGTACATTTCTCTCCATAGAGTCCTGACAAATGGAGGTCAATGGTGGACCAATACATGCGTGTTGTTAGCGAAGAATCTGTCATCATGTGTCCTTTCACGTGCTTGCTTTAGCAGAACATTCTTTCTCCTATGTCTCCTTCAGGGAACCATTCCTTTATGAGTCTGCCTTAGCCCTTCACCTGTGTCCACTACAGGAATATGTTCTTTCATGGGTTTGCCCCAGCAAAATACCAATTGACACAACTGACTTTCCAAAGAACCCTTAAGTTTCCACTTCAAGGGTTCCCCTGGCTATGGCCTCCAAAGCCATCAGTTCTTAGCCAGGTTTATAGTGTCAGACATGAATTCCCTCCTGTGAAGCAGGCCTCAAATCTAATCAAGGGAGTGGTTGATTACTCCCATAACCTTCATGCCAACATTGCACCAACGGACATAACTTGTCTAGCAAGTCGGTATTGTAATATTTAGAGCCCAACATCTGCTAAGATTGCTACAGCATTTTCTCTGTCCAATCCCGTTAGGGTAGTGACAGGCCTGTGATTGGACAGGAATAGAGAGGTGGAGCTAGAGGAGAAAAAAGGTCAGAGGAGCAGGAGGAGAGAGGTCACCATCATGGAGACAGATGATGAGGACAAGTCTGACTCCACGAGGTTATACAACCAAACAGAGGTTTTTACAAAATAGATTAATGGGGTTAGAATATTGCCTTTATTATTTGGTTCAGAAATTATTGTATTGGCATCTTGTAAATTGTGATTTTATTATTATATAAATCTGATTGGATGTTAAGGCCTTAAGAGTCAAGCTTTACTTACCGGGTCTTAGGCGCTGATTGAGATGAATGATGGTGGGGGGATGTGGGGAGTTGCATGCAAGCGAGATGTTTTTAATAGCTGGGAAAGTGAGCGAGATGTTTTTAATAACTGGGAGAGAATAATAAGAGCCCACCAGGATGTGGCCCGGTGGGAAAGCGAGTTTGCAGGGTGGATTCATTTTTTAAATTCCTGCAACAAGATGTTGAAATTTCTTGTCCCCCCAGCTGGCCAAGCAGTACCTTCCTGCACTGTACTATCATTGGAGAGAAAGGTTTTTTTTTTTTAACTTATTCTTTGAACTTTACGATGTTTTAATCAAGTCCAACCATCTTCTACATCCTCCCCATGATCAAGAATGAGTTGCTATATCACTAGGTGCCTTCTTTTCGCAGACCTGCCAAGAGAGGTAGACATGCTAGTCTTTTGCCATCTCCACAGCAAATTCCACATGACTTAGATATGTCCTATCTATCGAACAGTATATCTGCCTTTCAGGTTTGATCAGCGTGTGTCCTTAAACCCTGAGTACATAATATGGGTGAGTCCTGTGCTGGGTAGACAAACTGTCCAAATTAATAAGAACCTCTCCATGTCCTTTAAAAAACTCACAGTCCACAAAGGGGAAAGACGTTACCTTGGAATGCAAGGTTCATTTATTAGGGTTGGGTAAAGTTCTGAAAGAATTCTGTAAGTCTTAGGACAGTCATTTCTGGGAAGGGAGCAGTCAGCTTGGAGATATGGAAAGTTACAATGGAGCAGAGATCCATTCCATGTGGGAGACATGTGAGCATGGCAAAGCCAACATTCTCATCTGATGAGGGGTGCAAAAGAAGAGTAGGAAACACGGGGCCAGAGGGAGCCAACCTGCACGCTCTACTGAGCAGTTTAGATGGCAGTCTCATGCTTCCTTAGCCTATGGTCCTCTGGGTAATAATGATGCAGTGCATGCTAAGAATCAACTGGCTTATAAACTGCCCCTGTAGCCCTGATCATCACACACAGCTGTTCAACATAAGAACACTCACACTGGGCTCCTCCACCACGGGAACACTTGTGTACACATGTGTCTTCAAACTCCCCTCCTCTCGGAGCTGCAGCTGTCTGCTGTCCCGGTTCCAATTCAGTGGTCACTACTGTCCTGACCCAGCCTCACCCTTACCACATGTCACTGGAGTCCAGTTTATTTGTCCTAAGGGAAAACAACCAGTGGCAGACAAAGGCATGTTCTTGGTCCCCTAAACTGAGTCTGATATGTAAAAGCCAGCCTTCCCCCTTAATCTTGAAACCTGAACCATCTGCTCTCTTCTCTGTCTTCATGCTGGGTGTGGTTTTGTTCTGTGTAAGGTCCAGTTCTTCAACTGACTCTCCCACACAGGACATTCCTGATTGACA
The DNA here is from genome assembly GCA_019843855.1 of Hylomyscus alleni. Lineage (NCBI taxonomy): Eukaryota > Metazoa > Chordata > Mammalia > Rodentia > Muridae > Hylomyscus > Hylomyscus alleni. The sequence goes on from JADRCC010575471.1 coordinate 14,671, forward strand.
ATCCACATCACCAACACTCTGAGTAATGAACTAGTTGTTGACTGTATCACCTCCTTGCCTTGTCCGTCACTATAAAATCGGTCTGCCATATTTCTACTTTTTGTTAGTGAGCGTTAGAATAAATATGCCGAGGGGCCATGCTAATCTTCTCTGTATCATTCCAATTTTAGTATATGTACTGCCATGCATCGAATACTAAGTGTTCTTTGATTGATCTAGTCAGTGTTTAATAAACACTTATGGAGTGGATAGTCATATTGGCATAAGCTACGGGCACACATTTGTAACTGAGACCCCACCCCCATGCCAAGTTTATGCGCTTTACATCCTTATTCTTCTTGGAGATATCACCATCTCCTTCTCTTTATTGCTGACATTCTTTCATTATGAAATCCAATTCTGTCCTCAAACCCTCTCCTGTCCCTCACCCACCTCCTCTTCTCCTTCCCATCCAACATGCCCAAGTGCATCTTCAGGATTCCCTGAGAGGACTCCAGCAGACTCCATGCTTCCTCTCTGACCAGTACTGGTGGTTTCTTCTCATCTGCCATTAACGCAATGACCAAAGGAAGGGCTAAAGTGAAACTCTGATGGCATCAGTCCAGTGAGGAACACGAACGCATGTGTGTCAAGCTCTCCTGCTTTACACTTCACTCTCCTCATTCATCCTTAACGTCTCTTAAGATAGCATGTTTACATCCTTCCTCATTCCCAAACCGATCCTCCTCCTGCACTTCCTCCCCGACTCCATTCTTCTCAGCCAGAAAAACAGAAGCAGCTCAGGTGCCCTCTGAGAGGCAAGCTGATGCTCTACCATCTAGGCATCTGTGCTGTCTTCCAGCAACCCACAAAGGCTAAGGGATTAGCCGGTACTGCCTGGTGTCGCTGTGATGGTGCCTTTGTCACCCAAGACACAAGATATCTTTGTACCCCAACCAAACATATATTTGAGTGAAAAACAAACCCGTATTTCCACAGAAACCTGTCAATCGAATTCTTCCAAGCTAGCTTTCGGCTAAACCCAAGTTAAGTGTATTCTATGGGCTTGCTAGGAAACCTAGTCAGTATTTATAATTTTGTTTCTATAGAAAAAGAAATGCATTGATAGTTCCAAAAGAACGACTTGCAAATAGAATTTAGAACAAGACCCATTTGTAAATTGAGGTTTGACTCTATTATATCTTTGCCTTGTTCTTAGCTATAATATTGCTCTATCGTATTTCTACCTTTGGTTAGTAAGCAGTAGAATAAAATATGCATCTACTACTGAGTGTTCTAGTCAGTGTTTAATAAACACTATGGAGTAGACAGGCATATTGGCGTGGGCTATAGGCACACTCTTCCCGAGGAATTGCTTAAACATTTCATTTGTTTCCTGGCTCTGAATCCATATGACCCTATTTAGGAAAACCTGACATTTGGAAATCCAAACTTAGAAACCAGATACATTCAGAGGTTCTGAGTCAGGTTACAAAATAATTTTTCATTTTAGAAATTTAATAGTGACTCATTCTGTTCACTTAAGAGTCATAAAATATTATCATGGAACAATGAAAGGGGGGGGGGAAAGAGAGCAGAATTCAAGAAAAGAATTAAGACATGTTCTATTTGTAGCCATGAGCCTTCCTTTCTTGAAGCACCATAACTCACCCCTACTCACACTGGGATTTATTCTGGTGGCGTTGAATCTCTCCCTCTACCAAGAAGCACAACAAAAGACCATTTGAGTAGGAAGCAGATGTGTATCTTTGGAGCTTAACACCCCTGGCTCAAATCTGACAGTAAAAATTTACAGCCCTTAAAATATACTACACTGTGGTGGCTGTGACTGGGCGGCCTCCTCCCTAGTTGAGGAGCAGGACTGCTAAAAGGTTAGTGGCCAAAGGGGGCTGCCGGGAGGAAGTGGACCACCTTTTCAGTGCAGGGAAATGAGCCTACAGATTATCAGTGGATGATATAATCAAAATCTCATATACCACTATGCGAGTTTTATTATACTACTGAGGAAAACAGCTCATTTATATTGGATTTCCTGTCTTCTCCCCCTCTTAATAAGAAGAATCACGTACCTATGAGTCACTATTATCTGTGTGGACCAGACGAGGCATTTTCTTATGATAATACACACGAAAAACTTTTAATGATGACAAGTTTAGGTAATTGCACATCTCCTAATTTATTGATGTGAACATGAAAAGATGAGTCGCTGTGTTTTTCTCATTTCTTAAGTTTCTTGAAAATAGCTTTGACTATTACCAGTAGGCACAAATCTCTGTTTAATAGCAACATCCAAAAATTAATAAATAGGGAAAAGGCACTATGGGAATAGACTGTAATAAAGACAAATGGAATTCATATTTCAAAAGTTGGCAGGAGCTAACAGATCCGCTCCCCTTTTTATTTCTGTAATAAAATGTTCTGTATTTGTAGTAATTTCTTTCCTTGTTATTTCTCTTGTCTTAAGTAAGAGCCATAAATGCTTCAACAGCGAGAGAGTGGACTGGACACTCAGTTGGTGTTTCTGACATCCTTTCATGAAGCACTACTTAATGCTGAAAAGGAATAATACTGTTTTCATGGGAAGATTCAATTTGTTTTCTAAAAGGAACATACACAAAAATATTCTTTGGGATATTTCACCCAACCACTAGTCTTATTAAATATCCAGTTCTCAGGAGCTAATCTGAAAACAATAAAGGATGGAAATGGTATTGGCTGGAGCTATGAGACAAAATAATTTGGGGCATCTTTTGTTGTGTAACCACCAAAGCAAAATTAAAATTCTAAGCCAGGCTTTTGAGCATTGTGAAAATTGTCAATAATCAATTGATCATATATCCCTTCAAACAATTCCATGGTTGTTGCCAACCTGACATTGTGAAGGACAGTAATAAAGTTCAGTGTGTAAGAAAAGTGGCAGTCTTCTAGACATCCCTTAGCCATGAACTCTGCTCAGTGATCAGAGAAGGTCCAATGTGTCCATCCATCAGTAAAAGGGTTTCTGGTTGATGGGGTTTTCGGGATATCTTGCTTGAATAGTCTAGGGAGCTGGCCAGTGCTGACACAATGAGTGAAGTTTAAGAAACTTGCTGGTGATTGAGCCATTGTTCCCCCAATCCTCTGGTCTGCTAATTAGCCACAGGAAAGACATGTGGATAAAATGTAGATAAAACCGGAAACATGATACCAGCTGAAATATGCAGTGGATTATAGGAGAACATGGGAAAACTGTCAGTTCATGCAACACGTGAAAAGATTATAAACTTACTGAACGTGATGGAATCCAGATCAGGTCAAATAACTTCTTCCTGGTGAAGTCCCAACTCCTGCATCAGAAGATCCATCTTCAAACTGAACAATGTTATCAGCAAACCTAGCAGAGGAAAAAAAATCCACAAAACAGATTATTCCCATTTGCCTGAGTCTTACCTTCCTTAAAGTTGCTAATGGGTACATTGTGAAGTGGGAACTTGGATTTCATAAGGCTGAATGAATTTTGCTTGAGAAAGCCTCTTTGGGAGGCCAAGCGAATCAGCACACATACTGGATGACTTCTTTCCTATACGTACAATTCTTCTTCATCGCTTTATGCAGAAATTGGTCCAATGCTTTGGACCAAATTCATCATAGGCTCTTCCAAAACTGGACCCCAAGGGAGGGCAACATCTAGAGCACATGTCCACCTAGGGTAGCTTCTTTCCCCTTGGGATGCTTCAAACTCTTCTGACGGCCTTGGTCATGCATGTAAGTGCACCCTGAAGGAAATTGCCTCAGCTCCCGTCTTATCCTAATGAATGCTATTATCCACAACTATAACATATGAATTATTAATTCCCCCTAATAGGGTGCATTCTCTTGTCTCTGGAACGAACAAAGCCGCTCAGAGATCTGGTAAAGCTCATCCCAAATTTAATTTGAAGGTTCATCTTGAAGAAAGACAATGCTGGCATTGTGTTATGTTGATTTAAAACAAGTCTGTCCTGAGGATTTTCTTCATCCTTATCTGCAGTAATAGACTCTGAAAGGGGTGGTGGGGCTGGAAATATCAAGTGCTGGAAAATATCTTTCTCAGAAACTACAGCAGACGGGTCACAACATTTTTAAACAATGATAGTAACATTTATTATATCAAAGCCATTTTATGTTTTATTTGGAACGCTGGCGCCTTTTTTTTTTAAAGTTCCCATAACATGACAGTAATTACAGCCATCAAGATGTTCCCTAAAAGATAGCTGTCCAAGGTCCAAACGCTCTTATCCTGCTGTCCCTCTTGCTGGAGTTCAGAATGTGCACATGACATCATGGGCTAGTTTATTTTAAAAGTGCTTTAAGAATGTAATGATAGTAATTGTAGACAGGGAAAATTAATGGGAGTGTTGCTGGCCTGCAAATTCCATTTATAAAACACTCACGCTGCTCAAAAAGAGAGTGCTCTCTTGTTAGCAGAGGCTCCGGAATACAATTTGGAGGATGTATTAAATAAACTCTGTGCTAAAGTCATTTTCAGCTGTGTGTACACAACTCCCTCTCCTTCACCACAGCCCAGAGCACGACTTTCCCCAAAAGGATCCAAGATTCTGCAGGCATAGAGGTGTGTGTTCCCTGCAAAAATGGCCTCCGCTGTGGGGCAAAGAAAGGTTAAGTGGTAAAGTTGGTGTCAGGCCAACAAACACATCCACAGTTTGTAAAACAAAGAGAAATCTGAGAAAGCCCACAAGTGCCCGCACCCATGCATCCAGCCACAGTCCCTTGATGGCAGACTGGCTGAGCCTTCTGAGGGGCTTCAGAAGGCTTCCTGCTTTCAAGGGTAGTGGATTGGAGGCACCTGTGGCCGAGAGCTGGCTCTTCCTCGTCCATGTACATCTTAGAATAGATTAGATGCCCCTACACAGTGACCACCTTTCTCCTCATATCTCACTTCAGCAAATACAATATAAGCTTCTCAGGGTCTCCATGTTTGGGATGGAATCACCAGCTCAGAGGACAACAGGGCTTTTTCATCCCGTGACATCATCAAGTTATTTCTGAAGTTTCCAAAGAAACGCAAAAAGAAAGTCAAAGTTCGTACACCTCTTCTTCCTTCGGACTCCATCAGAAGAGTGACTGTGGATCTCAGGAGTGGCCTGTGTGCTTTAGAGAGCTGCAGGAAGGACTCTGAGGGTTTATCCCATAAACAGAGGAGGGATGGGGGGGCACGGGAGGCATTCCACGTGAGAGAGTGCTTGCTTCCTTCATAAGCTCGAGGACCTGAGCTCTGCTCTCTTAACACCCATATACGAAAGCCAGGCACAGCCCTGTGTGTAACCCAGAGTGGCGAGGAAGAGGCAGGAGGACTCCTAGGGGCTGCCCCCCAGCTTTCTGCCCTGCTTGCTTCTGCCCTGACTTCCCCTCACTAACAGATTGTCACCTGGAATTCTAAGACAAAACAAACCCTTTTTTGCCTTTGTCATGATGTTATATCACAATAACGGAAACTCTGGGACAGCGTGTATATTAGAATATCATATATTGTCCCATAAATATGCCATATTATCTATTACTTTAAAAGTTAAAAGTAAAATTTTAAAAATGGGGTGAACAACAAACCCAGAAATACAGTCTCTCTACACAATCAGACATTGACTTTTAAGAGTATTTTATACCAAGCTAATGAAATAGGATTTATACCCCCAAGATACTCAGCTGCCTCACAACATCATGGGCTTCTACCTCAGGCAGGAAGGAGGCCTACGCTACACACAAATCAAATATTAAAATGACTAGTTCTGGGACTGGGAAGATAAATGCATATCTTCTTCAGGTGAAAAGAGATTATTTTGTCTCATTTGTCGCAATTTGGCAAAAGGAGAAATAAGGACTGTCTGCATGTGTATATCAAAGGGGCAGTCATAAATAAAAATTTACTTCTAGTAGCAGAGAAAGAACATCGCATACAGCCGTTGCTGGGCCTCTGGCTATAGGATCCTATCGTACCACCTACTCACCTCACTACTGGATTCAAGAGATCCCATTAAGCAAGTTCAGACACCTTATACCTAAAACCTCATCTCTTTAAAGGTTGTAGTGTGTGTGATAGGCATGTGTATGCATGGTTTTGGACACACACCCATGTATACATGTGTGTGTATACACCAGAAACCATCCTCAATGTTCCACCTATTCACTAAGTCAGAGGGTCTAACGCCCTGCATTCATCTAGATGGCTAGTCTCACTAGCCAGCTTGTTCAAGGTTTTCTCTGTCCCTGCTTTCCAAGGCTGGAATTAACACTGGGATCTGAACTCCAGTCCTTGGGCTATTGCAGTAGGCAGTTAACCGCTCAGCCATCTTCCCGGCTCTTGAAAATCTCATCTAATTGGCAACTGTTTGAGATACACAGCACCAGAGACGGGAACCTAGAGTCACCAGAAGATCTTGTAGACTCAGAGGTACCATCCAGGTTGCTCGGTTCCCTGATGGCTGAATGGACCACTTACAGTGTAGATGAGACACTGGCTTTTACAGGACTGAGCTAAAAACTTAGGGTTGTTTTATTTGTGAGTTTCACTTCATAAATAATGAGAACTTGGCTCAGTTAGCCCTTAGTTTAGGACAGGACAGTAGCTTCCATCCCTACCCTGGCAACAGGTCCTGAAATGGTTTTTAAAACCATGAAAAAGAAGCCGATGTAAAGACCCAGAGCCAGTCTATGGCCATACCACCCTAAATGCACCCGATCTCGTTTGATCTTGGAAGCTAAGCAGAGTCAGACCTGGTTAGTACTTGGATGGGAGACCTTATGGAAATACCAGGGCTGTAGGCTTAAAAAAAAAAAAAAAAAAACAAACCCAGAGCCAAACATTAGATGGAGCTTGGGGCTTTTATGGAAGAGCTGGGGGAAAGACCAAGAGATCCAAAGAGGATAAGGACTCCACAGGAAGACCAACAGAGTCAACTCACCTGTGTCCTTGAGGGCTCCCAGAGACTGAACCACCAACCAAAGAGAGAGCATGGGCTGGACCTAGTCCCACCCACCCTGCCCAGCTCCACACATATGTATCAGAGGTGCAGCTTGGTCTTCATGCAAGCCCCCAACAACTTGAACTGTGGCTGTCCTTAGATTTATTGCCTGACTATGAATTCCACTTCCCTAACTGGGCTGCCTTGTCTAGCCTCAGTGAGAGAAGATGCACCTAGTCCTGCAGTGCCTGATTTTCAGGGGTACGGGGGGGGGGGGTGTTGGAGGATACCCAGGGGTGGCTCCTCCTTCTCAGAGGAGAAGGGAAAGGGAGGTTGGAGAAGGAACTGGGGTTAGGGGCAGTGCTGGTGTTAGGATATAGAGTGAGGGCTGGTGAGATGGCTCAGAGGGTAAGAGCACTGATTGCTCTTCCAAAGGTCATGAGTTCAAATCCCAGCCACCACAGGGTGGCTCACAACCACCCATACTGAGATCTGACGCCCTCTTCTGGTGCGTCTGAAGACAGCTACAGTGTACTTATGATAAATAAATCTTTTTTTAAAAAAAGGATATAGAGTGAATAAATAAATAAATTAATTAATTAATTTAAAAGAAAACATGAGAAATAAATTAAAGGCGGGAGGAGAAACAAATAATGGATAAAGACTATGTCTCCTACCTAGCAGTCAACTTTTAAAATAATCTTTGCAGCTATGTTCTCTGCCCTCTATAACAATCTCGTAATACAAATATTACCAGCACTGTTTAAGAAATAAAGGATCCAATAGAACACTGCTAGAATAATAGTGAAATACATCCATCTACTATGGCGCTCCACTGTGCACCAGCATCATCCTAAGTCTCCCTTGTACAGTTTATATGCAGACATGTGCAGCATACCTCCCTGTAAATGTTTCCATAACTTACATCAACCTGACCGAGGCTGATACTATTGCATTCTTATGATTTTCTCAATTTTTTTTTAGATGAATCAAGAGAACTAGAACCACAAAGGTATTTGGTAGACTGCCCAAAGTACAGCAGACTTATACACAGTATCGTCATTATTTAAAACCAGTCAGTCTAGCATTCAGGTCTGCCCTCCTAAGAGACATTCTACATCTTCCTCCAGGATCTAACTGTGACAGAACTCATCTCATCCCAGAATAAAGTACCAGGGATACATACCCATTTGCAAAGGAGAGTGGGACTTTGGCATCTCCCTTCTAAGAAATATTTTTGAAGCCAAGATTTTTTCTTCTCTGGCATCCAGCAAAATGATGCTAGGATATGTGGAAGAGTCTGCGATAAATGCATATATTCTTGCAGCAAATACAGGCTGGTCCTCCCACTTGAAGTCGCCATTGGTAACCATAATAATTCGGAAAGAGGAACAATCAAAGAGTGCGTATGCAGGACTATGTTGTGGGAGACAATCATAAGAAAAGATGTTCCCCTATTCCTCACCCCCATCCACCAGCTTGGATCATGGTCCCTGTTTGTTGTCTTGCTCTCCTCTTCCATGGGAAATTTTATGCCTTCTCTTAACTCAGTAAGCAGAGTGAGCAAATCCTTATTAACTATTAACCAAGGGGAACCATTTACCTGTTCATTCCAGGACTGGGTGTTCAGGAATAAGCCAACTGCATACACTCCAGCAGGGCTGCGGCCCACCCTTTTTTCAAAACTTTACATGGAAGACCAGATTTCTGAAGACAGGTCATGCTTTTGTTGTAGTAGAGAAAAAAACCAAGTCTGTGCCGACTGAGAAACTTCCTCTGTGCTGGCTAGCTTTCATGGTGATAGAAAGCGCTAGGCAGTTCACTGGGAGAGAAAAGTCAACCATGGACTTCGTGCTAAAATACAAACTCGTCAGGCAGGATGCACTTAGTGCTGTAATAGCAACATGACTGATACTCTTGGTTGGATTTGAAGCCTATTCCACAGGAGGGAATTCTTTCCTGATTCTATAAACCTGTTCAAACTCTTATTGGGGGGGCGATGATGGGGCCTAGGAGACAGCCTACGACCATTGTTAAACTAAATGAATATGCTGTTAAACTGCCTTCAAATATTTGTATTTATACCCACAAATTAGTGCTGGGCTCAACCCTGACCAGAGAAGCTTCTTCTCTTTGTGGTGAGCAGCCATCAAGGCAGAGACTCATACCTGGCCAAAGTGCTGACAATAAGTGACTGCTGAGTGCTCTGCCCTGCTGGAGACATCTGTATCACTCCCCCCGCCCCCCTGCACCAAGGATCAGAGAACACTCTGGAAGATGGAGTAGAAAGGATATCAGAGCAAAAGGATGTGGAGGGGTGCCGCGAAATCCTGTCCTCAGGACCAGACATGGCTGCCACACACAGCAACTCACAGGGGCTGTGGCCACCAGCACGGTGATGGGGGAGGGGCTTGGCCAGCCCCGCCCTTGCCGAGGCCATATTAGTGGTTGAGAGATGCCTGTGGAAGATGCTTTTCTTTAAAGATATGGCTGCTGATTGATAGATTGCCCATGCTCTGGTAGATGGCCTCACGCCTCTGCAGGCAGTGCCGACTGAATTCAGTGGGTCATTTAAAAAGAGGAGAACGCGAATGTCGGCAGGGAAAATAGTGTGGGTGCCTTGGGGGAGGGAGGAGGAGGATTTCAGTTGTACATGATTGTTGCTAAAATCCCTTCCCTGCGAGAGACATAAAGCCTTGTGTATCTCTCCGTCCAAGGTCCCAGTGATAAATCAGGGCACAATTCCACCAAAGTTCACTTTGGGAAGCCAATAAATGTATTGAGTCACCTTACAGACCAGGGGACAAGTTACATAGAGGTAGTGGTTGCTTAGCTTGGAGTCACTCACAAGAATGATCAAAATACAATGATCAATATGTTTGTGTGTTTGTGTGTGAAATTATCAAAAAAATACATTTTTAGATTCTAAAAAAAAAAAAAAACCAATGCTTTATATAAATCAGCTCACCTAGATCCATCTTTACATAAAATGTATAGAATAGACTCTCTGTGCTATCATTTTATGTATAAGAAAGTCATGATCCAGGAGGGCTAGGTAACTCACCCACAGTATTAAGGTGACGCTGATTAGATAGAATCAAGCAATGGGTCAATTTCCAAGTGAAGTAAGTGAGTGAAACCAAGGCCTGTAGCTGGGCCACTCACCACCAACTTCTGAGCACATACTGCCTGCCAGGCACTACAGATACGAGCCCCTACACCACACACAGGTGGGCAGATACAGAAGACAAACAAACCTCAAGACAAAGAAAGAAAACACCAAATGCTAATTAGCCTCAGAGGGATGAGTTAAGGAAGGAAGGTGTAGGAGACTCAAAGCCTAGTTCTCATCAGGGAAAAGGATCCAGGGAAGAAAATGGTCAGGAGGCTGAAATGAACGCTGCTGGAGGGGGTATAGCTTGTGAGGCTCGTGGGAAAGCATTGGGGTCCAGGGAGAACAGCTAATGGAGGAAATGAGCTTTGACCAAAAGGAGCTTGGTGGACGAGGACACTCTGAAAGGGCACACATCCTGTGAGGTGTGTTGAACCAAAGCAGGAAGTCAAAGGTTTGTTCCAAAGCCAGCAGAGAGAGAGAGCATCTAGAAGCTTCTGTTCAGGAAGACTGTACTCTGGTCCTCTGCTCTACCTCTTTAAAAATGGAACCATGCCCTTCAGAGCTTGATTGGCAGTAGAAATGGAACATTACATGCAAAGTGTCTGTCACCAGGCTCCCCAGTGTCCCCCAAGAATAGCTCATGGGGTCTTGCAGCTGATGCCTGTGAGCACAGAGTGAGAAAACCAGAAGAGATCTTCCTGTCTCCCTTCACAGTGTAAAGCATCAGGTGAGATGGTCTCAAGGACAACTTCATCTCTGAATTGACTCAGGGATTCATTGAAATAATCACACCCACCCTTGAGTCTGTAGGAAGGATGTATAGCATACACATAAACATGCCCTGGATATTTTTTTTAAGACAGAGAGTTCTGTCTAGTCAGTCTTGGTTTCTTTAAGCTTCTCCCCTAACCTAAGAGATGACCATTGCTGCAGATAACCTGGTACATCCACAAGCATCCACTAAGTGGCTGCCTTCAGCACAGCTGAGAGAGGCGAAACTGGCAGTTTCTAAAGCTGGGCTTAAGAAAGTCTTGCTCATTAACTTCACTAATTTGTTTTTTGTTTTGCTTTTGTTTTTGTTTTTGTTTTTTTTCCTATCTAGCTTCTGAAACTTGCCCCAGTATGACAAATTTTTAATTAATATTTATTTATTTACGCCCCAAATTCTGTCTCCCCTCCCAGAGTCCCTCCCCCCATCCTCCTCCTCGTCTCCTCTGAGAGGGCGCCCCTCCCCCAGCATCCCCCCTGACCATGGTGCCTCTTCTAGATTAAGCTCGTCAGTCTGACCTAGTTTAAAGGCATTTTTTTTTTTCCTTTTCAGGAAGACAGTATCTGGCTGCTGAGTTCTCTACTTAGATCACCCAGGCAAGTTTAATGGCTCCCGAAGGTAGTTTCTGGTACCTCCATATATACCATTCAGTGCTACAAATGCCTGAAACCAAGGATCAGGAGGCCGAAGTGACCGCGCTTTCCCCTGACTTGGTCTCAAACATCAGCCCACATCCTAGTGAGCTCCCCTAAGACATCATTCCTCCCTCAGCGAAGAGCCTTTGACCTTACTGCAACCACCTCATCCTAAAGACTGCCCCGAGCTACCCAAGATTCAGCTACGGGGTACTTTGACTCAGCACCCCCAGCCAGTCTCAAAGGAGCTCATTTTAATATCACACGCAGATTTATTACTCCAAGAATGAGCATTTCCTGCTTCCACGGGAAGCCCAGGCAAGCCCGCGAGACCCATCTCCGGAGCAATGAGAAGCAGTGTGAGAGGAAGTCATCTTGCAGAGTCCCCAGAGGCGCTCAGCCTCCCCCACTCCTGTCCTCTCAGGAAAGCTTTGTGAAGCTGGAGGAAATGAAAAGGCTGTACAAGCTTTCTTGGGAATTCCATCACAGGGAAGTTCGCTAACGGTTTCAAGAAATGTTTTCCACGAGAAATGAATGGAACCACGGGTCGTTTCCCAATTGTGCGTTTGACCAACGAGGTCAACCTTTAATGAGCCTCTGGGCCTTAAAGCCTCTCACCACAGTGCAAGTTTCCAAGGGCAAAGCTTGGGGTATTTGCAGACTTGCCTAAGACCATGAAGAGGCAAGAATACTGGCTGTGTAGAAGGCTTGCCAGAGAATATCTGCCAAACAGCTGGGCAGGTTAGTTGACGGTTTTGTTTGTTTTCTTGTGTTGATTTGAGACAGAGACTCCGTAGGTACCCCAGGCTGGCCCCAAATGTAGAATCTACTGCTACAGATGCCTGCCTCCATGTAGTACCCAGCCTGTGTTTCTTCTTGTGAAGCAAGTTCTGCACAGGAGTTTGTTGACCACCTGCTGGTTATTTGGTCTTTGACAACTTGTTTAACCTCTCGGAGAAACAATAATAATAATACCAACCTTGTGTGCTATTTCAAGGATTAGAGAGGTCACAGGATCGTACTTCGTATAATATTAGACCTGTGTGCTATTTTTTTTACTCCTTCGCTGCACTGATGTTTATTTTAGAACTCACTGCTCAGTTCCCAGTGCTGATGTAGGTGCTGGAAGTATACTATAAAATATGCAAAACATTAAACAAAATCAGATTACACCGATGTTTAAAAAAAATAAATGTTTAGCTTCCCACGTTAAAGCTCATGCCCTTGGGAAACGACCGCACAGATGTTCCTTAGACATGGTGATTATGCCAATCAAATGGTGGGGTTCATATGCCAATCAAATGGTGGGGTTCAAGGCGTTTGTGCTGTTGGAAATCAGCGCAGTAAAATGAAAAGGATTAGGGGTACCTTTGGGGGGGTTATAATGTGAAATAGGCCTGTCAAGGCGGGAGTCACTGAAAGGCGACATCTGAGTAAAATATGGCGAAGATGAAGATGTGAGTCCATTAGATAACTCAGAGACAGGAGTCAGGGGAGAAGGCAGGACCTGTCTGACAGACTTAAGCTCAGGAAGGCCTGATGGTGCTGGATAGAGTTGGAGAGGGTGCTATGGAGTACAAGAAAGAGGGACAGTGACTATGATCCCTTAAGATAGAAGGACGTTGGCTTGATCTCCGAGTCAGATGATGCTGTGGTATGAACTACTGGCTGCCCCTAAGGACTCACACGTTGAGATCCTCACCTTCAAGGTTCTGGCATTAAGATATGAGGCCCTCGAGAAGTGACAAGATCATGAAGACCGAGGGCATGTATCCTTATAAAATCAACCCAAGGTATTAAATCATCCCCTCTACCATGTAGGGACGCAAGGAAAAGATGCCATCTATGTGGGACAGACCCTTCCCAGACATGGCATCTACCAGCACCCTTCATCTCTATGACACCTCTGCAAAAAAAAAAAAAAAAAAAAAAAAAAACCTGTAAGAAAGAAAGCCTGCAGTGTCTACGTCAGCCAGTCTAGGGTATTTTCTTCTTATGGTCCCAGGAGACCAAAACAGATGGAAAAATATCAAAGGTATTTACAAAGAACACTGACATAAGCTAACTTTGTGTTTGGAATGATCACTCCTCCTGCTGTGTGGAGTTAAAACTGTGAGGAAACGAAGAGGGAGGCATAAAGACCAGTTGGAAATAAATCTATGGAGCCACCACCACCAGAGAGACAGCACCACTATCACTGTGTGGATCTTGGCTATTCTGTTGCAGACACGTCATACAGAGAGCAAGGAAATCAGAGATTTGGTGGGGTTTGGTATTTTGTTTGTTTTGTTTTTCTTGAACAACTTGTGGGGCCAGGGAACCATGGGACCAGGAGGAGCAGACCTGGAGCAAGAGTAGGGTTGAGGTATGTCCAAACTCTAGAAATCTCTTCCTGAGATCAGCAGGAGTAGGATCACCCCCATACACACACAAACACACACACACACACACACACACACACACACACACACACATCCCAGGCCTGCGTGTCCTGGCACAGGTAGCCTTGTGCCACATGCCTTTGCCTCACCAGAGGAGGTAGCCAGTAGCCAGGTTAAACTTTCCCCTTATAAGGTCACGTCCAGCAGCACCTAGAATGTCCCCTCATGAAAATGAGGCATCCTCAACACCCAGTCTCCAGTCAGTGATGTACACTCATCCTGGTAGCCCCTACTCACTCCCCAAAGGTTTAAATAGCCTTTCCCCCCCCTCCCCATTAAATAGAATCAGCCTTCCAAAGCTGCTCCTGGGTGTGTGTGCTTTTCCCACACACTCACAACCATCCAAGATCCTGCCTGCCCTCATCTGCCCTGGCTAAGCTTCTGCCCCTGAAGTCCAGCCAAGTGTACAGTGAGCCTGGCTACCCTGAGGAAGAAGTGGACCCAGGCTGACAAACAACTACCAAGATAAAGATGCCATCCGGTGAGACAGAGAGGACTGTGGGAAGGTCAAGCTGGAAATGATAAGACAAGCTTTGCGTATTCAAAATCATCTGAGTCTAAAAAATATGGATGAATGGCATTTGGGAGGGGATGAAGGTAGGCAGTTTGAATAAAGGAGTCTGGGGGGCTCCAGTGTGGTGAAAAAATGTGCTAATCATAAGAATCTCTAGTATTTAAAGATTACATGCAGCAAGGATTTAGGTGAGGAATGAAAGGGTATCCAAAATGGGCTTTGGGCTCACTAGTGTTCAGAGACAAAGAGAAAAGAGCAAACACACAAACTTGACTATAGGTCTTGATAACACCAAGAGAGGGGGACAGATAAGGGACGTTCAAGTGTCACGAAGAGCTGTCAGGTCACTGAAGCTTGCAACATGGGCATTATGAGTGCTGTCAACAAATGCACACTTGGAACAGCGGTGGAGAGAGGTCCCACCAAAGTGGGGGTTAAGAGACCATCCTGGAGAGCAGAAAGGGGATACTGGATCTTCTTAGGATGGCAGAGAAACGAGAATCTAGTTGTAAAGTTACACATAGACACGTCAGGGTGGTGTGTTAATAAAAGAAACAGCAGCGTGCCAATCTGATGAAAGTGATTATTTAAGACAGGTAACAAGGTCAGGTGTTGGTGGTGCACGCCTTTAATCCCAGCACTTGGGATACAGAGACAGGCGGATTTCTGAGTTCGAGGTCAGCCTGGTCTACAGAGTGAGTTCCAGGATAGCCAGTAATATACAGAGAAATCCTGTCTCGAAAAAAA
>JADRCC010575474.1:0-16754 GCA_019843855.1 Hylomyscus alleni
AAAAGGGGGAGGGAGAAGGACTGGAGAAGTGGCTCAGTGGTTAAGAGCACTGACTGTTCTTCCAGAGGTCCTGAGTTCAATTCCCAGCAACCACATGGTGGCTCCGGCGCCCTCTTCTGGTATATCTGAAGACAGTTACGGTGTGCTCACATACACAAAATAAATAAATAATTTTAAAAAGGAGTTGAGGAGTGGATAAGGAACAACCTTGCAAGCGCGAGGACCCAAGTTCAATCTCCCAAGTCCACATAAAAAAAGCCAGGCATGATGGTAGATACTTGTAGTCTCAGAAAAAATAAAAAATGCTAATAAAATTAAAAAAACAAACAAACAAACAACAGAGACAGTTTTCTGGGGCTCATTAACCAGCTAGCCTAACTTATTTGATAAGTAACAACCTGTCTCAAAAAGCAAGGTGGGAGGTGCCAGAGAAATGACACACCTGGCCTCCTCACACATGTGCACACGTTCCTGCAGACATGCATGCATACACACACGCACATGCACACACACACACACACACAAGGAAGTAATGTGTATATCCATACTAGGCCATATTGTTCCTCTAAACAACGTTGCCAGTTGTGTGCGTGTGTGGTGATTCGTAGTGTTCTCCCTGCCCCAGTGTGGGGAACGCGGAGGGGATAGTTGTATACCCCATATCACATGGCTTACTTTTAATGGCGTGACTACTCAGTGATCATTGGAAATAGCTTCAATGCCACAGGCAGCGGTGAAAACAAACAGGCAGGGAGGGAATGGCAGGGGCTAAGCAGATCAGGATGCTGGAAGCCCTGGAGTCAGGTGATACACATGTGAGCAACTGGTAACTGGAAGCCACTGGAATAACCCCATCCTTCACCAGATACTGCCTCTGGATGCATTTCTGGAAGGCCTGCGAAGAATGCTCTCCCCAACCCAGGTCTGCAGTCTGACTTCACTAAGGGAGATCATTCATCCCTAGCACTGTTTCTAACAGTCGTATGCCAGTACCTCAGCCGCCCAACCTTGTACCCGAGCAGTCTCTCTGGGATCTCTCAGAATGGCTCCAAAGCACGCTGTTTAACCGGACCCCCTAATGACAGGGAGAAAATGTTTCCATCTGAAGTAGAGGAGGTATATCAACAAGGGCAGTGATGGCTCACTACTGAGACATGCAGACAGGAAAATTGTGGTCTGGAAGGCTTGGTAAACTGCTACAGCAGAGAACCAAACCCAAGCTTAACATGGCTGCCTCCCAGACAGGAGATGTATACTGGGAAATAGCTACTTCCAAGGGAAGCTGTTGCCCCTGGCAGTTCTGTTGGGTTGCTTTCTGTTAATTCACCATTGTTGCCAAAGAAAAATACAAAACTTAACTTGGCCCCTTGCCTGCCATTGACTCCGACTGCCAGTATTGTTAGGGAGGGCCATAACTTAGACTTCGAGTGACATCTTGACACATGCTGTACAAACACACCATGGCCATGGCCATCAGTGTTGTATTCTTGCTCACACCACCTAGGAAAACTAAATAAAGAAGCTAAGGTGGGTTGAATGAGTTCCCCGATGCCACCTACTCAAAGGATACCCCCAAACTACTCATTACCCATCGGCACCCTCACTGCAGAAATGGAGAACACACCTCTCAATACTTTCATAGCAGTTAGACGGGATCCTTTTGTTTGGTTGCTTGCTTACTTGCTTACTCATTCATTGAGTGTTAAAAGGTCTCATTTTTTAAAAAAAAAAAAAAAAGAAACACATATTGCATTTTATGAAAGTGTCTATTTGTGACAAATTGAAAATTAAAAGAATTTTTTAAAATATAATAATCGTTACTTCAGGACGGGGCTGGTGTGACGGCTTAGTGGACAAAAGTACTGGATGCTCCTGAGGAGGACCTGGGTTTGGTTCTCAGCACCAACATGGCCACTCACAACTGTTTGTAACTCCGCTTCCAGGGAATTTGGTGCCCTCTTCTTGCCTCTGTGGCACCAGGCATGCGTGTGCTGCACATGCATCACATACATGCAGGCAAACACTCATACAAGTTAAGAGTGGATTTTAAAAGAATTGTTATTTCTACGTGCGTGTTTTGAAAGCACTGCCCTATATAGCATGTTGAGGGAGCAACCCTTCAAGCCTAGGCCTTTCTCCCCACAAGCCCCTAGCTCACTCACTGTCTGTCTGTCTGTCTCTCTGTCTGTCTGTCTCTTTCTCTCTCTCTTAGATGCTTTAAGACAGCCGCCAAGCATCTGATTTTGTGCTCCTATGACCACTATCCAGAGTATAAATTGTTATGTCTCAGATGAATCTCAGTTAAACAAAGATACCAGAGGCAGCATGTTAGGCTATTATTAAACATGTTTTCACCTCAGATATACCATTTCACTGTACCAGCGGGGGTCTATGGCCTATTTCAGTTGAGTTTAGAGCAATGGTATAGCACTCTTAAGTCCTTCACTGAATTGGGCTCTTTAGTAAAATGAATCCAACACAAAGCAGACCAGGACAGAGGTGTTGGGAGAGAGGACACAGCATGGTGTTGGCAGCTGAAGCAAGACTGTCTGCATCCCTATAGTACTCTGGACACTGTCCCCACCTTGTGCCACCTCAACTGTCACCCAGGCCAAGACATAGACCCTCTTCACACAGCATGGGAGCAAAGAGAGTCTATACACGTGTTACTTTGACAAGACCACTCATTCTGAGAGAGACAATCGTCTTTCCAAACAAATACGAATTGGAGAGATTTTTCTAAGTATCCACATTGTCCCCTGGGCACTGGCAAAGGATCTGAGAACAGATCAAGGTCATGAGCCATTTTGTCCTGTCACAGGAGAACTGTTATCTGGGGCCATGGTCCTCGCCGACATAGTATGAGCCTTCACTGTCCAAGTCTCACAGAAAAAGACATGATTTCCTTATCCATCTGACAGTTTCCAGGGACCGCAAAGGGCACTGCAAGGAGACGACATATTACTGAATGTGACAGCGTTGTGCTTGTGAAGAGCCACGAGCCATCCCGCATTAGTATCATTGTTGTCCCCTGAGACCTGCTGGGAAGTCACCTGTAGAGCCTCATCCCAGAACTGTATTAATCTGACCCTGAAGATGTAGCAGTGTGGAATCAGATGGCAAATTAGACAGCCCTGGATTTCAACACATACTTTTGTACCATCTTGTCTTGCTATGAAAGGGAGACTAGGTAGGTAACTAACCCTGTCCCTAGTGAGTTCCTGTTTGTCCTCTAATCTCTGCTTGGGGAACCTCGATAAGTTCTGAGACAATCTTCTCGTTCTGGAAATGGTTCAAGGAATCTATGAAGCTTTCCCTGTTGGAAGTCAGACTTCCTTGGCTTCGAATGCTGGTCTCCCTTTCCTAGGAAACACTCTCAAATCTTTCAAGATAGCTATGGCATTCTCTGCCTAAGGGCTTCTTCATGATCTTAAAATCTTTTCAGATTTTTACCTATCCGACCCTACCATGTAGTTTATTTATAGCGTGGGTTTGGGGGAGGGCCATAGAGCACAGAAGCAAGAACCGTTCAAGGTCTGTACTTACCCACAGACACAAAGGGAGCTATCCCACTTCATGGCCAAGTGAGTGCGTTCCAGAATCAAGACTTGAATTTCAGACACACCACTTATTAGCAGTGTGACCCAAAGCGTGTCGCATAGCCTCAATGGGCGTTCATTTCTCATCCATAAAACAAGGTTAACACTAACAGAGCAGGCTCTTTGTGAAGATCAAATGAAATCAGTCCTGACCAGTCATTTTATAACACTACATACCATCAATGTCTGATAAATGACGTGAGCATTAAGCAAGATTAAATAGCACATAAATTTTTTCTTCAGTGACTCTAAAAGACCCATTGCAAATGGATTTGATCTGATCATATTGGAGGCTGTGTGTGTGTGTGTGTGTGTGTGTGTGTGTGTGTGTGTGTGTGCTTCTTTATTTCTCTCCATGGGTGATTCGTATCTTCTTGAAAAGTGATGCTTTAACACTTTAAATATTAGGCCGGGTTTCTTATTTTAAATCTCTACAGTAAGATCCGAAATCTAATTGGCATCCATCCTAGCACTTGGACTTTTTGATCCCAGCCACTCACTCTTTCTGGGGTCAACCCATTCCGTGAGCTCAGTGCTCTCATTTCCTGTGGGCAAAATGAAGTGGGATATAAAGGGATTCTAGAAAGATCCTAGAGGGACCTATGCTTTTAAAGAAGTCGTTTCTTCCTTAATTAAAGGCAGATTCTTACCTGAAGTTGCTCACATAGGAACCTAGGGTCATCCACGGGAAGCCCCGCATCTGTCTGTCAGCAAATCCTATCCATTCTGCACTGTAGACATGCCTGCATCAGCAGCTCTGTCCCCTGGCTCCTGACGTCACACTCTCCTCTGCCTATTGTCTTTACCTGTGCTGCCGCAGTCCTCTCTTACCCCAGCACCTGTCCTTTCCCCCCCCATTCCCACCCCAGTGCTCAAAGAGACAGTGTGGTTCACTTAGTAGTTCATATACACGTCTGCCTTTAGAGTACCACAAATGGGGTGATCCAAACAACACAGACATATTCTCTCCTAGCTCCAGAAGCTGAAAGCCCAAGACGTTGGTGCAAGGTCCTCCCTTCTGTGTCTTCTTAAGGTGGAAAAGCAGGGGGTAAGAGCGGGCAAGTGTGAGAAATGGGGTCATATCCGCTTTTATAATGAATATATTCTCATAGTAAGGACCCCGCCACCTGGATAAGGGCAATCTACTCATGAAAGCAGGGTCTTCACGACCTAACCACATCTCAACACAGCTGGACTGGGGGTGAGGTTTCTAGTGCATGGATTTGGGGGAACACATTCTCATCATAGTCTGAGCGCCATGGGAAGATCCATCAACAATTCTTTGCTGAATAGCTGTTGTGGAGTAGGTTTTGTGTCTGGGGCTGAGGAGAGAACAGTGAAGACAACAAAGAGAAGTCTCCTTTTAATAGAGCCTTGAGACCCTGGGAGGTCACACTGAAGGAGCTCACCTGTAAAGGAAACAGGATGGGAGGACGCCTTCTAACAGAACAATCAGTTCTTTAACGGGGAGGGCACCTCAGGGTCGAATTCTCTGACAGCACAAAGTGTAGCCAGATGACCAGTGTGGTGGTTTGAATATGTTTGACTCAAGGACTGGCACTATTGGGAGGAATGGCCTTGTTGGAGTAGGTGTGGCCTTGTTGGGGGAAATGTGCCGCTGTGGGGGTGGGCTTCGAGGCCCTCATCCTGGCTGCCTGGAGCACAGCAGTCTTCTTCTAGCAGCCTTCAGATCAAGAGGTAGAACTCTCAGCTCCACCAGCACCATGCCCACCTGGACGCTCACATGCTTCCCACCATGACGATAATGGACTGAACCTGTACGTCAGCCCCAATGAAATGTTGTCTTTTAGAAGAGTTGCCTTGGTCATGGTGCCTCCTCACAGCCATGGAAATTCTAAGACGACAGGGAATAAGAGAATATCCTAGTCATTTCAGAGGAAGGCGTAGAACACTCTCCAAATGGGTGAATGAGACTTTTCATATGAAATGGGGGCTAAGTTGACAGTTGTACTCCAAGTTTGTAGATGGATGATCATAGAAAATGGAAGTAAAGGAGACACTCTGGAGCACTCACAAAAAGGAACCGATCATGACTGCCCTCGAAGAAAAAAAACCCAACAAGCAGCTAAAAGAGTCAGAGATGCAGATATTTGCACCCAACCAATGGACAGAAGCAGCTGACCCCTGTTGATTTAGGGAAGGCTGACAGAAGCTGAGGAGAAGGGCGATCCTGCAGGAGGACCAGCAGTCTTCATTAATCTGGACCCCCGAGATCTCTCAAACACTGGACCACCAAACAGACAGCATACACCAGCTGATGTGAGGCCCCCAACACACATACAGTAGAGGACTTCCGGGTCTGTGTTCATTCAGAGATGATGCATTTAACCCTCAAGAGACTGGAGGCCCCAGGGAGTTTAGAGGTCAGGTGGCGTCGGGGATGGGAGCATCCACGTGGAGACAGGGATGTGGGGAGGAGGTGTGGGATGTGGAGCAGTCAGAGGGTGGATCTGGGGGAGAAGGGAAATGGAACATGGAGTGTAAAAAATAAATTAATTAGCCGGGCGGTGGTGGCGCACGTCTTTAATCCCAGCACTTGGGAGGCAGAGGCAGGTGGATTTCTGAGTTCGAGGCCAGCCTGGTCTACAAAGTGAGTTCCAGGACAGCCAGGACTATACAGAGAAACCCTGTCTCGAAAAACCAAAAAAAAAAAAAAAAAAAAAATTAATTTAATAAAAAAATTTTTTAAATTTAAAAAAGAAAGAAAATGGGAGTAAAGGAGAGATGGTAAAAGATTGTAATCACACATAGGAGCCTCCAAGCCATTGGTGAGGACACTTAGAGGCCCATATAAAAGCTTGGACAGCAGAGATGGTGCATCCCTATAAGCCCCAAACTCAGGAGGCAGGGCAAGAAGATTGCAAGTTTGAATCCAACCTGGACCACACAGTGAAGCCTCAAAGAGGAAGGGAGGGCAAAGTATCTTGCTGTCAACAAAAATCCTACACAGAGAAAAACCATCTAAGTCATGTGATAAGGGTCTGTAACTCGGCCCTGTGCATGTTAAAGTAGGTTATTAGAAATAGAATAGCTCTTCCTCAGCTAAGGCCCTATAGCCATCTGGCAAGCACCTACTGAGCACTGAATGCCACTCACTGTGACAGACACACAGGAATCAAACAGGAGCTGGGGATCTAGCTCTATGGGTAGAGTGGTTACCTAGCATGAACAAAGACCTGGGTTCGATCCCCAGCACTCCATGAAAACTGAGAACAGTTGTAATCACAGCCCTCAGAAGTAGAACCAAAAGATGTTAGTTCAAAGTTGTCCTCAGCTTCGTAGCAAGTTCCAGGATAGCCTGAACTACATAAAAACATGTCTCGAAAGACATGATATTTTGCTTGAAATATTAATAATTATAGGCATATAACTTATCATTTGTTTATGCAATCTGTTTTTGGTTTTACATGTTAGCTAGGGATGAAATTGTTACTTATTGAGAATAACAAAAAAAAGAGATCATGATGTTTAAATTGGACACTTGAAATTGAAACCTGTAGCCTACCTTCCTGAAAAGAAAAATCCCTTCAGTCTCTAAAACCCATGATCTTGTGATTATTTTTGAAGCTTTCAAAGAACCCAATTCAACATACAACCCTAGGGCAGATCCATTTCATGATATTAGATTTCACTTTTCCTTTACATTGTCTCAAGGTCACAGGGAATTCTAAAGAATGACACTTGGTCCCGAACTTGGTGGTCCCACAGTTTCTCTCAGCCTTGCCACCATGGCATATTGACTGCATTAACTTAACATTTGTAATGTTTCGCCATCAAATCAGAATGTCCCTCCGTAAAGAGCAGACACGACTCATTGCCCTAGCAAAATGAAATTCTCAGCGTGACTCACTGGTAAATTGGCATCGATTTGAAGTTGTATTTTGTTTGTAGCACAGTGAAGGGCATGTGTCAATGCATGTGTTTCTAGGGGAAAGTATTCCCTTACCATACAAGAGAACCTCAAAATCCCTTGCACTTCTAACTCGATGTTTGCCCTTGCTTCTTAGAAGCCAGATTTACCAAACTCCTATTTTAGGTTAGTTCTTTTATCTCAAGGTAAAGGCTTATCCTGAAGTGTTCCCTATACGTAGTGTCTTTCAGCTTTAGCTGCTATTGCAAGGGGTCTCAACGTAAGGTGAGCTCATCATGAGCAAGTTCCCACCTCTCTGCATAGCGGACCAGCCAGCCAGTTGGCAGAAAATTGAAATAAGTCAACACCCAGGAACACAGCACTATCTCTTCCAGCTGTGAAACTAAATCTACCTCTGAATAACAAGATGGCTCTGGGTTGGGAACTCTGGAGCATCTACAATGGCTTGCTCTGGGTGGCACTCCGTGAGTCTCTTCAAAAGCCACTTCAGTATGATGCTCAGGAATTTTTAGTGCCCCGTGTGTGACAAGGACTCACCCAGATCCTACTGTGTAGAGTCCTTATTTGTAGTGTCTCGGACTGGCATTCTGGAAGCTAAATGCCTGCTAATACAGGTTCTATGTAGTGAGCTATTTGCACTCCTCTAATTCTGGAGCTGTTATCCAAGATAACAGATCCATGGGCTCCATCCTAGCTCTTGAGCCTTTCTCATTATGTTGCCCTGATCAATGGTTTACTGAACATCACAAGTCACCCAGAGGGTCACCCCAGTTCCTCCTAATCTCTCTAAGGACAAACCTGTGAGGTCGTTTGATCTGTCTTAAACCAGTCACATCAGAACTCTTTGACATTTACCTCTTAGTAATTTCTGGATCATGGTTTGTGGTCACTGGCCCTCTTCCCATTGGCAGAGTAACTGTTAAAACCATAGAGAAGCATAAAGCATCCCACCTTGGCCTCCTAAGTGGGGCTTTTGTGAAGTCCCACTCACTGGACTATTGAAGATAATGGTTGTCATGGTTTGAATATGCTTGGCCAAGGGTTTGGCACTGTTTGGAGGTGTGGCCTTATTAGAATGGGTGTGTCACTCTGGGTGTGGGCTTAAGACCCTCACCCTAGCTGCCTAGAAGCCAGTATTCTGCTAGCAGCCTTAAGATGAAGATGTAGAACTCCCAGCTCCTCCTGCTGCCTAGAAACCAGTATTCTGCTAGCAGCCTTAAGATGAAGATGTAGAACTCCCAGCTCCTCCTGCACCATGCCTGCCTGGATGCTGCCATGCTCCTACCTTGAGGATAATGAACTGAACCTCTGAACCTGTAAGCTGTAAGCCAGCCCCAATTAAATGTTGTCCTTATAAGAGTTGCCTTGGTCATGGTGTCTGTTCACAGCAGTAAAACCCTAACTAATATAGTGATAAATTTTAACACATTTAAATGAACGTGGCTGTGCTGCAGAATAACAGTAAGGGATAGATAACAGGGTGATTTTTTTTTTCCATTGTCAGAGTGGAAAACCCAAAGTGTTTGTCCAAGGTCATAGAACTGGAGGGAATCAAGCGTCATTGACTGGGGCAGTAGGACTGTAGGGCCTGAATCTCACAATCAGGCTTCTAAATCTCATGCACTATTCAATTAAGACACCACAGGCCTTGCCTCCCAGAGGAAAAAGTAGATTTCTACTCCTGCCTTCTGAGGAGCTCCAGATGCGACAACAGACATAAGCACACAGAACAGTTTCACACTCCTATTTAAGTCTGCTAAGGAACATCTTTCAACACACCATCCCAGCTACCATAGGTCCTCCATGTGTCTCATGAAGACATGCCAGCAGTTTGGAATCTGGATCTGTCTTCCCTCCAACATGCAGACTAGGCCAGTGAGCTGACTCAGGAGGTAAAAGGTACTTGCTGCCAAACCTGATGACCTGAGTTCAATCCCTGGGACCCACACAGTGGATGGAGAGAACCAACTCCTGAAAGCTGTCCTCTGAATTCCCCATTGGTACAGAAGCGTGTGCACACGTACACACAAATAAATATTTTCCAAACCTGCACTGTTAACAAGGGTATGATTACTGAGATCATAGTTAGGATATGAACCTGGGTCTTCTCATCCCAGGCCTTGAGTTTTTCCACTAACCATGTGTCTACCTTCTCTCTGAAAGCCAACGAAGCTCATTATTTCCCCTAACAGCCAGTCTGGATTTTCCCTCCTACAGCCAGGCTGGGTCTGAGATACAGTTTACACAACAAATTCACAACAGCGTGCTTCTATAATGAAAAGCAAGAAAGGCAGCTGTTCCTGCAACCCACCTATTCTTGTGCTGTGAAGAGCACCAGAGTGAAAGTTTATTAGGAAACATACAGGTGGCTTTGGATTCTAGACTTGGGTGATACAACTGTCTTTGGATAATTTGGAAAAGTATAGCACATGGTTGTGGGTGGGGAGGTGTGCCGAGAGAGGAGGCTAAAGATGGAAGAGAGATTACCAACTGCATGCTCTAGCCTTAGGTGACAAAACGTTGTCACCATCATTCTCTTCCCACTATCCTGCTCTATTTTCCCCCAGTGTCCCAACCCTGCTTTACATGTTAATTATCTATTGGCTCATCATCTGTTTTCTCAATAACAATTAAACTCACAAGGACAATAATTTGATTTGCCCTTGGAGTCTCCCTAGAAGCTAGAACAGCCTGGGAACCTTCGTTTGTGAAAATCAATGCACAAGAGAGTTTGCCCAAAATGGGAGGCCTGATGTTCACAAACTAAATCCTAGATACAGAGGCATTTGGAAAACTCAAGTATAAAATGGTCCTATTTTGATAAAAGGCCCCTGTGCAGAACGCTCTTTACTGTGTCCTCCCATCTCAATGGGGAAGTAAACGCTATCTCCTCTCTTCTTTGTCTCAGCTGTCAATCAAGTAGGATACAGATAAAGAATACAGGGGGAAGAAACCCTGTAATCCTGGAACCAGGAAGGCTCATGCAAGAGGATTCCAAGTTCGAGGCCACCCAGTGCTATAGAGTGAAAAACAAAATTACAGGGACTGGTGAGATGGTTCCGTTGCTGAAGTGCTTGCCAGTCAAGTGTGAGGATCTGAGTTCAGATCTCCAGCACCCACGTAAAAGCTAGATGCGACAGCGCATGTCTGTAACTCCAGCACTGGGGCCAGATAGGAGACAGGAAGCCCCTTAGAACTCACTGAACAGTCCTAACATGTGCTCTGGGCTCAGTAAGAGATCTTGTCTCTAAAAATAAAGTAAAAAGAAATGAAGACACCTAATGTCAACCTCTGCCCTCCACACACGTATACATATACACCCATGTGCACACATATATGAACGTAGACATGTACCCTAACAAATACATTTGCAAAATAACAAAACAGGAGAGTTAACATACTGATATTCATTCTCCTACCATTTCAAATGGTCACATGTTTTCAAAAAATCACTCTCTAGTCTCTAAAAATTAAAAAGACTGGCTGTTCATATTATGTACTGGAAAGAGCTAAGACAAAGGCACAGACCTTATTTTTTAAAAATTCACAGTCAGGTGGTGGTGGCGCACGCCTTTAATCCCAGCACTTGGAAGACAGAGGCAGGCAGATTTCTGAGTTCGAGGTCAGCCTGATCTACAGAGTGAGGTCCAGGACAGCCAGGGCTATACAGAGAAACCCTGTCTCAAGAAAAACAAACAAACAAACAAAGAAACTAAAAATTCACAAAGAAATTAATGTGGCCATATCAGCAAGCGGTTGCCACCATTTAACTGAAGGTCCCCTTTCGAGAGAGCATCCAGATATCGCTTTGTCTCCATCCAGTGTCAATAAGCTCGTGTGGAGAAAGCCCTGTGACCCACCATCCATGAGTAGGGAATTACTAGCTAGTGAACATCTCCACAGCCCGCAAAAAGAACTGAGGGCAAATTATGAAATTGAAAGTCACTGTCATAGGCTGGGAAGATAGCTTGGTCAATTCAGTCCTTGCTTAGCAGGCATGGGGACCTGAATTCAGGTGACAAACAGTAAGGCATAGTCCATGCTTATAATTCCAGAGCAGGGACTTGTGAGTCAGGCAAGTCTCTGGGGCTTTCTAAGAAGTCATTCTAGCCTATTTGGTGAGCCGCAGGCCACTGAGAACCTCTGCCTCGAAACGGAAAGCAGACTGGACAACTCCTGAGGAACAGCAGCTAAGGTTGTAGCCTCTACACACCCGCATGCACACCCATGTACCTGCACAAAGACATGTGCACACACACCAAAAAAAAATCGCTACTTTAAAGCCTTCATCTCCCTAAAAGTTTTTGAGGATAACTGTAACATCATTCCTAACGAAAAACATGTAATAAAGGGATATTGCTTTCCGGCACAAATCTGTAGTTAAAATGGACCAAGAAGACATTTATCTCCCCCAAAGGATGAGAAAATTTATTACCCACAAATATGACATGGAAAATGAAATTAGGTTCCAGCAGGAATGAGCTGTAATTTCATTCCCGCGTGTTCCAAAGAGAGTTTTCAGAGGAGAGAGAGAGAGCAATCGGCCCTTTTCCTCTCAGAGATCAAAAATATGTGAGAAATTATGCTACAAATTACAGAGCCTGAGGCTGAAAATGTCAGAAATAACCACTGAAGCCCAAGAAAACAGTTCATCAGCTTCGTTTTAAGAAAGCGGCGCACATTGTCCAGTGGCCCAGGATTAGCTGGATGCTAAGATAAGAAGCACACCATTAGAATATTTGTTTTTCTCTTGGACTTTAGTCAGCAGGAAGCCGTGGCTGTTCCCTAAATAGGCTAGGGTACTCAGTCTTCTTGAGTAGGGGGTATATTTGGAGTTCCTAACTCCAGAAGTTGTAATGGCGTAAATGAATTCATTTTCCAGCCTGTTCTCTGTCCCAGGGACCAATGACCCATATTTCTGAAACTGTCTGAGATCTGGTATGTGATGAGTACCAGCTTATACATTACACAGGCTGACCCATAGCCAACCTCTTCCTGGCACTCTCCATCTCCGGTGGTGAAATCGGTCATGATATTCATACCTGGTTTTAGCATCTGTCAATGTCCTAGGATGTGCTTGACTGAGTGACCAATAGGGATGGTACTAGAAGCTAGGATATGGAGCCAGGAAGACTGTGGGCCAATCACTAGCTGGACCTCCTGGTCTTCGATTCCTCCCCGGTTAAATGGGCAGAGATGCTTTCTGACCTTGTAGGCTGCTGCAAAGTCAGAGGGAGAGGCTGGTGCTTGTTATACATGATGCTGGTGGTTGCTGTACACGGAAACACCAGCAGGTTATCAAACGCTAGTCATTGCGATATATCCATTAGTGGAGTGTTACTGGAGGAGAAGGTGCAGGGTGTGTGTGTGTGTGTGTGTGTGTATGTGTATACATGTGTATGTATACATGTGTGTGTATATGTTTATATGTGTGTGGTGAGATAGTCTCCCGTACAAGCTTCACCCTCCTGAATGCTGGGTTTATAGACATGTGCCACCACCCTTGGTTACCAAGAAAATCAAAGAATAAACAATCAAGCGCTGGAACAGGGCAGAATTCCTACTAAAGTAAGCACAGTAATTCAGGTGCATCTTCTCTTTGGGAGCACGTTTCCTTTCTTATCCTCTTGAGAATCCGAAAGGGATGATAGAGAGAAGCTGGAGGCGATACTAGATAGTCTGCCATGCTCCGGACAGTCCTCAGTGCCTCCGCTTCCCACAAGCTAAGACCCAAATTGCACCACCCCCAGCTTCAATATTGATTAGGAAAATCGGTTTGGACATTTTGGATGGATTCACTTACATTCCTGGAAGATACCATTTTCCTGCTTATACAAACGGGAATTCTGGCGCATGGTAGATTGACACTTCAGAAAGATGACCCGCCAGTTGTCAGTCTGCAGCTGTGTTTGCAATGTTCCTACCAGGCAGTTAGTTGTTAGTCACCTATGGGGGGGTCCCTATTTTTCAATGCTGGAGGTGACAGGTGCTTTATATCTGTCAGTGTGGCTAGGGGTCACCTCCTGTGAAATCCTGTCCTATTCCCGATCTCATATTACTATCTTCAAGGAGAAAAATCACATACACTTTTTTTTTTAATCATAGACCATCTGTCTTAGTGACTTTTCTATTGCTGTCAAGAGACACCATAACCAAGGTAACTTATAATTGGGACTTACAGTTCCAGGGGGTTACAGTCTATGACCTATCATGGCAGAAGGCGTGGTAGTGGGCAAGGAGACACTGGAACAAGAGCTGAGAGCTTATGTTGTTATCCACACATAACTCTGTTGGAGGCAGAGAGAGAGAGAGAGAGAGAGAGAGAGAGAGAGAGAGAGAGAGAGGAGAGAGGAGAGAGGAGAGAGAGAGCGCTAATGGGAAATGGTGTGGGTTTTTGAAGCTTCAAAGCCCACCTCCAGGGACATACTTACTCCAACAAGACCACAGCTCCTACTCCTTCTGAGCAGCTCTACCAACTAGGGACCAAGTATTCAAATTTACAACCTATGGGGTCCATCTTCATTCAAACCACCATGCTACCTATAAGGTTGGGTTTCGTATCTCCTTCATCCCCTCTCTTTTCTTTGGACCCACTTTGGAACTTCCTGACTTAGGCTTTCTTATTTTCTAGCTTCCAACATTTCTTCACACCAAACAAGAATACCTGCTATCTCCTCCCCATCCCCAACTCCCAGGTGTCTATTCTAAGCTCTGTGCCTTTCAGGGAGCGTGCTAATTATGAAGGTAGAGATGGATGAAGGCAAGGCTGGGACAAAACACAAGCCATGAAATCACATTTGTGTCTCTTCCATACACACCTACTTTCCATGATACCCAAGAAAGATATCCAGGTACAGCTAGAATGTGGTAGCTATCTTTGCTCCATAGGAAGGGTGGCTTTGAAGGGCAAATCAGTAAGATGCCCACTCAGTCCAATTTATGATTAAACATTGTACTTGTCACCCTAGAGACCACCCATCATGTGTTCTATCTACCCCTGGCTCCCATTGTTGTGTCTGTGCAATTAGATGGGAAATGGGCCATCTCCAACCACTAAACTCTAATAAAATACTGCGTTGTTGTAAATACGTGATTCTGTCCTATTAGGTAACTGTTCTTTTTAAGTTGATTTAGTTCATTGCCTTGAATAACATATGATGTTAAACTGGATTTCCCATTTGTGTCATTGAAGAGTTATGTGGAAAATACAGAGAAAAGCAACCCCTTTGGAAACAGTGAAAGGAAGAAAGTTAATTGAATTTAAATTAGACACAGCAATAACTTAGAACATAATTGAAAGGTTCCAGGAAAAACTTGTGTTTTCATACAGCACAGTAAGATTCCTTTAGGATAAAATGGTTTAGTCTAAAGCTCTGATACATAATATACCTTCACAATCCACTTGTTTATGAATGTCAAATACTTTTTGATGTAAAAATACATTGAGTTTTCTGTGTTCAGAAGTCTTTAAATAAGGATATAAACTCTATTTTTTTTTTGATGACTTTGAAAAGGAATGAAAACGCTATCCGATCTGGGGGTGTATGTCAGTGGTGGAGCACTTGACTAACATATGTGAGGCCTTGGGTTCAGTCCCCAGCACTGAAAAAAGAGAACAGAGGGGAGGAGGGAGGGAAGAGGAAGAGGAAGAGGATGAAAGGGAGGAAAGAAAGAAGGAAACAATGACTTGTTTCTGGCTTGATATTCCCATTATTATTTTTAATATTATATTTAATATATAACACATTTATTGTTTTTGTTTTTCCTTTGTATTTATTCTTCTCATATATTACATCCCAACTAGGAGTTTCCCCTCCCTCTGCTCCCCCCCCCCCCTTCCTGCCCCTAACTTCCCCTCTCCCCCATCCCTCCCTCTTCACCTCCCCTCAGAAAAGAACAGGGTATCAACTACATCTGTCATCACAAGCTACAATAAGACCAGGCACATTTTCTCCCATCAAGGTGGCATGAGGCAACCCGGTAGGAGGAAAAGGGTCCCAAAGGCAGGAAGAGTCAGAGATGGCCCCTGCTCTCACTGTTAGGAATCCTACAAGAACACTAATTTACACAACCAGAACATATTTGCAGAGGACCTAGTTAAGACCCGTGCAGGCTCCCTGGTCTCAGGGAGCCCACCTGAGTTCTGGTCAGCTGATCCTATGGGTCTTGTTCTCGTGGTGTCTTAAGACTTCATACAAAAGGACTCTCCGTTGCTATGAGATCTTCGCATAGGCTTTATTAGGAAACCATAATGGTTTATATTTTCCGGTTGTCTAATAGTGGATGCTTTAGGTGTCTTTCTCACTGAAAATACATCAGCATTGGTTTCAAGGGCATCACGCTTACCAAACTGACCAATAGGGTTGTGCGGGGGAGGAGTTAGGCTGTGGTTACCCATGACTGCCTGCTCAGCCCCGATACCATCCTTGGAAGACTATTTCCTGTAGATGGTCCACAGCCATGCCCACCTTGATGTCCAAGCCCTGGGCTTGGACATCAGTCTTCCATGTATCCCAGCTCTCCTCTTCCTCTGTGTCTCCATCCAGATCATGTCAAAGTATCCTCACTCTTGTTTGTGCCTCTGCTCCACGTAGCTTTTGAAAACTAGAACCTCACTTACTAACCTCTATCTGAGATCAAGTTAATCCTTTACCCCAGTTAGAAGGTAGGTGGGTTACAGAGGAGTCCCACTCCCACACCTGCCCCACACCCTTCACTGGTTCAAAGAGCGCCATCTAGTGGCTATATATTGTTTGCCACCATCCGTCCCGGGTCCTTATGTTTTATTCCAGGCTACCCCCTCCGCCAGGGAAGTACTGCCCTAAAGGGACAAGCTGTTGGATAAGCAATCTATCACATGGCCTGGGTGATCTTTGTCTCAGAGATAGAGACAACTAAGGTGGACTTCCTCTTCCTTTTCTGTTTATGCAGCTCCGAGCAACGAGTTCCCTGTTCCACTTCTTACCACAGCTCTGGTTTGCACTCAAGCGACAGCATCACAAAAGCAGGACCCATGGGCCTTCCAGAAATAAGACAAGTGCCAACTGTTGTGATTGAATGCGATGACAATAAGGAAAATGTGCCTCATGAACCCGACTATGAAGACTCGTCCTGCCTGTATGCCCGGGAAGAGGAGGAAGAGGAGGAGGATGAAGATGATGACGCATCCTTGTACACCAGTACGTGCAGGCAGGCTCTCCATGACTGTGGGGGAGGCGTGGGACTGTAGAAACACCACAGAACAGCTGCCTGAAGATGCTGTT
>JADRCC010575475.1:0-14915 GCA_019843855.1 Hylomyscus alleni
GTTCAAAACCCACTGAGGAGAGACAGTGAGCTCAGCCTTCTAAAGGCTGACTAGCCTGACAGGTGGAAAGCCGGAAGTGAGGATGATGGAGCCGAGGGAGGACTGCAGAAGTAGAGAGGAAGCAGGGCACTATTTGACCAGCAGAAAGCAGAGATGCTGCAAATGCCAGGGCACCAAGGACTGGGAATGGATTCGGGACTCTTTCAGGAGCAGTTGCACACACAGCCTTGACTGTGCCACAGTCCTTATTTTCCTTTGAAATCCTTCCATGCTCCTGACTTAGAACAGCGTGTACCATGGAATAGCAGAAGAAGTTTCTTGCCGGATGCAGCCCCCTCGACCTTGGACTTCCCAGCATCCTGGGAAGGCTTCCTTGGACTTCATCTTCTAAGGATTAATCTATCTTCGTCATAAATTATAAATCGTCAGAGTATCTGTTATAGCTACTGAAAATAAGATGAGTTTTGTATTTTGGTGATTTTTTAAAAGAGCATTACACTCCCAACATTTTAATAACAATGCTGCGTTGTCTTCTGGTGAGAAATCTTCGTCATAAATTATAAAGCGTCAGAGTATCTGTTATAGCTACTGAAAATAAGATGAGTTTTGTATTTTGGTGATTTTTTTAAAAAAGGTATTAGATTCTCAACATTTTAATAACAATGCTGCGTTGTCTTCTGGTGAGAATCTTTGCTCCCTTTTATGGAATGTGCCCTTTTCCCTCTTTCCTTTCCAGTAGTTTTGTCATGAAATGCCTAGGTTTTACTGTTGTGATGTTAAAAGTTCCCAGCTACCGTTTCCTCCCACTCCTCAATCTCTGCGCCTCACTCCTCAGTCTCTGCGCCTCTGACTGCATTTGATTCCGTCCTCGCTGTCACCCTGCTTCCCAGTGCTCTGCTAACTCTTCGTGTTGACTTGGCTTTGACTGTTTCTCATCTTCCATTCTGTCTTCACACTTGCTGATGCCTTCCTTGGCTGTGTGGTGTCTGCTAGTGAACCCATCACCACAGTTGGGTCTCTATTGCTAGGAGAAAACATAATGACTAAAACCAACTTGGAGAGGAAAAGCTTTGTTTACAGCTTTTAGTCCATCAGTGGGGACACCAGGCCAGAAATTCAAGGCAAGAACCAGGGGCAGGAACTGAAGCAGAGACCATGGAGGGGTGCTGCTCACTGGCTTGATGTCATGGCTTGCCCAGCCTGCTTTCTTACAGCACGGGAGTCCGGGGAGCATCGGTCCAGGAGCACCACCACCCATAGTGAGCTGAGTGAGCTCCCACATCACAATCGTCAATCAAGAAAATACCCATAGGCTTGCCCATAGGCCAAACTGGTGGGTGAGTTTTTCTCAACTGTGATTCTTTTCCCAAATAAGTCTTGTGTCAAGTTGACATAAAATCTAGCCAGCACAATTGATTCTTTGTCAACTTGACACATAAACACATCACTATTCAACTATAACATTTCTTTGTTATTTTCCCCAAGATTTCATTGAGACATTAGTATTAACACCCATCTATCTATCTATCTATCTATCTATCTATCTATCTATCTATCTATCTATCATTCTAACTTTTAAAAGTACCACATACTTTACAAATTTAAAACATTTAAAATTTAGCCTCTTTAAGACACCCAAAGTCTCTTTCAAAGTTTCTCTAAAATTCCCAAAAGCTCTTTAAAATATCCAGTTTCTCTTTAAAATACTCAGTCTCTCTAAGACTCTAAAATGTCTGTAAAAGTCCAAAATTTCTTTAAGATATCCAAGGTCTTATAACTATGTGTTCCTACAAAAAAAAAAAAAGTTAAATATTTTTTTTTATTCCAAGAAGGAAGAACCGGGGCACAGTCACAATATGAAAATGCAAAACCAAACTCCAACAGTGTAAATGTAAACCAGACCCAGTGGCCAGTGTCTGGGATTCATTCATTATCTCCTGGGCCCCCAAGAACTTGGACAGTTGCACTTCTCTGGTTTTGCCACTCACAGCACACTCAGCTTGTCTCCTGGGTTGCAGTCACCTGCACTCCACACCCGCTGCTGCTCTCGGCAGTCACCCCACAGTGGTCCTGATAGGTCCAGAATTCTTAAGTATCTACAACTGGACTGAACCTTCTCCAGTAGCCTGGGATCTCTTCAGGACCTTTGACCCTGTCACAGGACACCAAGCCTTAACTTGTCTCCAGGACCTTTCTCCATGACCTCTTCAGATTTGGGGCTTCGATGGCAGCTGAGGTTACATCTCCTGGTACCAAGATGCTCTCTCCCTGACCCCCTTCATGCCTTCAAATCCAGGACCACCGGAGAGCTTCTTATATATCACAAGTTCAGTGGCCAGCATACAGCCGTGGCCCCTCTGTCCCACAACTTCTGTGTGCTGGCCTTGAGAAACACAAGCCTGAAGACTTGCCTCAGAGATGTTTATCTCGGCTGATTCTTTAGCTCTAGCTGACTGGAACCACAAATTTTTACTTCAGAATATTGAACAGCCTGAGATTCTCTAATGGAATCTTGCAGACGTCCCTCTGAAACTCCACGAGCCCGCCCTGTGTCATCTGCCCTGCTCTCAGCATCATCCTCCATGTTCCTGTGACCATTCATCAAGCTCCAAACACTCAAAGACTTTTCTAGCCCAAAGTCCCAAAGCCCTTCCACAATCCTCCTGGAAACCTGGTCAGGTCTCTCACAGCAATTGCCTACTCTCTTGTACCAATGTCTGTCTTAGTTGGGGTTTCTATTGCTGCAATAAAACACCAGGACCAAAAGCAAATTAGAGAGGAAAGGGTCGATTTCATCTCATAACTACAGTCCAGCATCCAGCAAAGTCAGGTCAGGAACCCAGGGCAAGAATTATATGCAGGCTCTCAAGCAGAAAACAGGGGGGAGTGTTGGTCACTGGCTTGTTCCTTGTGGCTTGCTCAGCCTGCTTTGTTATAGACCCCCGGGACCACCAGCCCAACGGTGTCACCCGCAGTTAGCTGAGCCCTACAACGTTAATCAAGAAAATGCCCACAGGCTTGCCCATGAGCCAATCTGGTGGGGCAACTTTTCTCAGTTGAAGTCCCTTCTTCCCAAATAACTCTAGCTTGGGTAAAGTAGACATAAAATGAGCTAGCACCCTCACTTCTTCATGGTGTATCTGGGTCTTTTCTAGCCTGGTCATTGGGCTCATTGGGAAAGTTTCTGTGTTTTGACTGAAATTCTCCATCAGAGAATGTGCTTCCCACGTTTTCTGCTTGGACTTTTAAGCATCAATAATTGCTTAAAAACAATTCCCTTCGGCTGGTCCCAACATCTGGTAAGGGCCTTGTTTCTTGACGCTGCTTTTATTCCCCTTCCTTATACGATGTGTTGTTCAAGTCTACACATCCTGTGTTGTCAATAGGCACTGAGGGTTCTAATATCTGAAAACTGTCTTTGTCTTGCTAGGTCTTCAGTTTGACTTTTTGTCGGTCTTAGGCAGTCTGCGGATGTCAAAATCTTTTGTTTCTATGGTTACCATGCATGCAAGAAAAATATGTGTATTTCTCTTGAAACGCCATGTTTAAAGTGGAGGCTAATTAGTTTCCAAAGAGTGTCTTTCTCCTCAACCTGGGTCCCTCCCACTGTAGTGCACCTGCCAGAGGATCCTTCTCCACACGGTGGCTGCTGTCTCTTGGCAGAATTCCACTACTGTTCACTTCTAGATGCTTGTTTGCATGGTGGGTGGGAGGCAGGGGGATAGTCTGCTTGTATGACCAATCCCAGTCTTAGGCAGTACCCTATATTTGGGAATGTGAGCCTCTCAGGAGCTTTGCCTTCCTCAGCATCTGGAGTCTTGGGCTCAGTCGTCTTCATAAACTCTCCTATTTCCCTTTCCAAGAAACTTCTGGTTTCAGAAGATAAAGAAAAAATGTTTTGCCCGGCTTTATGAACTTCCCTCAGCAGTTGGTCCCTCCTAGAGGCCTGCACTGCAAGGGATACTGGCTTGGGGTCTGCCTGTCTTTTGTGAGCATCCACTTATGACAATAGCTCCCCATATGTGTGGTCTTCCGAGCCCCACCCCAACTCCCCAGTTCATGCTTTGCTATTGTCAGCCGTCAACAGCGCTCGGGGCTTTCCACATATATGGCTGCCTCACTAGAGCAGGTGCAGCAGGGAGACACTAAGACACGGGCAAGGAGAAGAGCCCTCCCACCCCAGCGTCAGACTGAGTCCTCTTGCCACATGATTTTAACACAATTAACACTTGCTACAAAGGCTGAAGATATGCAGGAAATATTCTTTTCACCTATGGATGCTTTATGTTAAGGTAGCAACGTGCCAGACTTAACGTCTCAATGCCTTTTCCCAGACATTGCCTGAAATTAAACAAGAATAACAACAAAAAACATTAACTTTGCCATAAATATGTCCTACTTTCTCGCTTCTTGAGGACCTTGTCATTTTTAAGTTTCTCTTGTGCCCTGGGAAACCCAATGAGCTCATTTAGACTTCTCAGCCACTCACTTAAGACAGTTACTTCAAACCCCACAAAAATCTGATATATGAGTTTTGCAAGAGCCCAAACCAGCACTTCCCGAGACTCTTCTCTGAGAAACTCACACCTGATCTCTGGGTGTATCTTACTTTCTTCTGAGCGTTTCTTTTTTTTCTCAAGCCTGATGCTTAAGCCTACATAAAAATATCATTAATAAATTCCAACTCTACTTCAACTGGCCAGTCCTGAAATTCTTCTATGTATCAAAGCAAAGATCTGGGTTGGCCTGAGGTCTTGGCCTAGAAACTGTAGGCAAACTAGTCAGACTGTTGGGAATGACAGCAAGGAGCTGCGCCCCCTGCCTCTGGCTCCCCTGCCAGTCCCCAGTAACTACCAGTGCTTACTGCAAGCGGCATCTAATTCTCCCTGGGGTTTTAGTCTGGCTGGTTTTCCCAGGGACCTCGGCTATTTGGTGGCGCTAAGGAAAGTTACTAACGGGCTGCCTATTACGATTGTTGTTGTAGAAATGGGTATGGACAAGGAGCGGCAGCTCCTGCTTCACATCTCAGCACCTGGGAAGGAGAGGCAGAGGGATAGGAGATTATGGCACCCTACTTAAAAATATAAAATAAAATATTAAAAATGTGGAGTGGGGACATAGCTCAATGCTTGAGTATTTGCCTAGAACAAATGAAGCCCAGGGTTTGGTTTCCAGTATCATCAAAACATAAGTTAATCAACTGGTTGATTAATTCAGTTAACTAAAATGCAAATGTTATTCTTTCTAGGTTTCTATATCCTGAACATGTCTCAAATTATTATTATATTTTTCTCATTTTTATTTTCACTGTATCTCTTCTACCCTGGACATCGGGTTCTATATGACATTAGCAAAATAACTTGCTGTATCTTATTGTGCATGATCATTTCAGAGCATTCCCAACCATTAATCTTGAACACAGTTGAGAGTCCTGTGTCCTGAGCCTTGCCCTGCCTGAGGCCTTTTGCAATAACTCTTTCCCGTGTGATTAAGTTGTTACTTGGTGATCAGCCACAGCCACTTTCATATGCTACAGTTAGTTTTCAAGGTTTTTTTTTTTTTGATTTTTGAGACAGGGTTTCTCTGTGTAGCCCTGGCTGTCCCGGAACTCACTCTGTAGACCAGGCTGGCCTCGAACTCAGAAATCCGCCTGCCTCTGCCTCCCAAGTGCTCGGATTACAGATGTGCGCCACCACCGCCCGGCAGTTTTCAAGTTTTAAGGGTTGCTCTTTTTTTTTTTTTCACTTTTGTTTAGTGTTTGGAAAACCACGACAGTATTCACAGTTCCACCAAATTGGAACCATTGCTTGAGAGAGAGACTGTTTCCATGACAACCTCTTCTTGTGTACCATATCCCTTATTAGTCTTTGTCTCCCCATCATTTCTTTCTGCAAACATGAAGGCCCCACCCGGTGGTGTAAGCATATGATTCTGACATCCAGGAGGCTGAAACAGCAGGAGGTTGGTGAGTTAAAGGCTAGCTTGGGCTATGTAGTGAACTGTGTTTTATTAAGAAAAAAAAAATTCTGAGCATCCAGCAAGAAGACTCAGCAGGTAAAGACACTTGCTGCAAAGCCTAAGAACCCTAAATCTGATCCCTGAAGAACATACAAACACAGTAAGAGAGAACTCCTGGCCTCCAGACAAATGCCGTGACGCAGCCCACACATACATCATACTCACACGCAATAATAATAATAATAATAAGTGCTTTTTATTTTTCTCTTTATTTTGTGAGTGTTTTGTCTGCCTATATTCGTCTGTGCACCATCTGTGTGCGGTGCCTGTAGAGGACAGAAGGAAGCATTGGATCCCTGGTATTATAGATGGCTGTGAGCTACTTCAGGAATGCTGGGAATCCAACCTGAGCAGCCAGGACTCCTAACTACTCTGGGGTCTGAGGCATGGAGCCCTGAGTTTGGATCTCCAGAAGCCACATGAAGCTAGACAAGGTGACACATTTGTAATACTAGCTCTTCTACGGTGATCTAGATGGAGAATCTCTACGATGACTAGCCTGGTGTACACAGCGGTGAAATGGAGACCTTGTCTCAAATACAGTGCAAGTCAAGCACTGATACCTAAGGTTACCCTCCGGTCATCGCATATGCGCAACCCCATTCACGCACAAGAACAGACACAAATGGGCACACACAACGAGATTTTCAAGAGAAACCGAGTTTACACTCATGTCTGCTCAGTGAGTCATATGTGATACACACCCAGAGTCAGCTCCCTAATACACACAGAGGGTCCTCGTCTTCTTAATAGCTGTGTAGTTGTCCATTGTATCCACGCACCATGGGAACAAAGGTCTTTTTGGTTAATTTGAAAGCTTGAACTCCAGCTACTAGTGCTCCAGTGAGTGCTCTGTGTCTGTGTTATTTTGAACTTGGCCACTAGGAGTCTAGCTGAAGGTAGAGCTTTAGGGGTGCCCAGCTTATTGTGGATAAGTTTAAAGAAACAGTGGTAAGTAAATGCCAGCTTGTAGTTTCCTTCATGAGATGCACTTTGAAATGCCTCTGAGTGGAAATATGATATTTTCACATATAGAAGCCGAGGCTTGATTCTGATCTTTCCTGTCTTCCATGGATTCTCTAGCCCACACTCATGACAATTCCCTCTGTCACAACAGCTGGGACGAAGGCTGAGGATTTAGGGACATAACTGATATGATAGGAAAACTTCTTTTCCAAAGAGGTGGCCTGCAGGATAAGGTGCTTGTTACCGACGAGCTGGTTGAGCACAAATTCCTGCAAGCATGAGCTCAGAATTCCAGGCAGACCCCCGTTGCTTCCTTTCTGCCTTAAGTATGCAGTAAGGCCTGGTGTAATGTAGCCTGCTTTCTGGGGCAGACTGATTTCCCCCTGAGACTCTCTGGTCCCTTTGCCACCTGCCCTTTTCCAGTCACTGGGGAGGAAATCATCCTCTAAGGGTATCTGTCCCAGAGAACAGCAGACACTTGCTTTCCCAGGTCCCTAAGGTTATCATCACGCAAGCACCCACCGCCCCGCTGCCTCATCAAGCAGGAGGCTTGAATTACTTTTCCTATGTGGAATCTATTGTGTTTTTTCCAAACCAAACCCCATGGCTTTTCCCACTTTAGTCTCTGACTCCCTGAAGGCAATTTCCAGCGTTTTCCAGCATCTCCTCAATCTGCTATCCTGCCTGGTTTCACCTGCCCTATCGGTACCTGGGCTGTTTCTTTTCTTCTAGACCCAGTCAGTAATTATCTGCAGGAGTCCTGCCAAATGAACTTCCCAGGTAAACAGCAAAGAGCAGAGAGGGGAGCCAGATGTTCTGCCTGCACCCAGGACAATGGAAACCTTCCCGAGCTCCTTGCCCCTCTTATTCTTTCACATCAGTCTGTGCCCTCCCACCCCACCAACATTCCAGCCCACTGGTCAGAGTCAGCTCCTCTGGTGCTTCCTCTTTGAAGTCTTCACACTGGTGGCCCCAGACAGAACCAGATGGGCTTTTCCACCCTGATGTTCTGCCTTGTGTGCATGGAGACACACGTGCTGCTGCTGCTGCCCCACACTAAGTCCACACATCTTTCCGTGAGATGCTTTGCCGATCACACGGGGTGTAAGACACCATCTACAAAATGTGATTTAATCAAAGGACTTTAAGATAAGTTCCCAGGGCTTCAACTACAGCATCTTGCCTTCTGCCAGCCTCAGCCAGGAGGCTCAGGACCACATCCAAAACAATATGTAACTTTGTTCCTTATCTTCCTTTGTTTTAGATAGGGGCTCGTTATGTGCCCGTGGCTAGCCTGAAACTCACAGGAATCTGCCTGACTCTGCTTCCTGATGAGATTAAAGATGTGTACCCAAACACCCAGCTCCAAAACGCCTCAATTCTTTTTTACACTCCAGCATTTAAAGAGAGAGAGGTGCTCATAATTGGGTGGGATTTTATTTCTAAAAGAATAATGAGAGTTCTTGAGACAAGATCGAGCTGTAGGGTAAACAACTCAAGAGAAAGTACAGTCGCTGAATGCAGGCACGCACACATCCACATACAGGCTCTCCACAGGGAAGCAGCGGCAAGCTTGCTCAGGCTGAATGAGAACTCAGTGAAGTAGAGAGCAGAGCGGAGGAGATCAACACAAGGAGATTAAAAGAGGAAAGGACCCTCGGACAACTAACTGTCGCCGTTGTCTACTATGACTCAACGCCACGGGAGGAAAAACATGAACTCAGCAACAGCTGGCCTTCAGGCCTCGGGCCAGGTCTCAGGTGTACCTTGGGGTTAATATCGGATCCCACAGAGGGAAAGCTCAGTTCAAGATGCCCCTTTTCATATCTGCTCACCCGCCACAGGCCATCGTTCGTTCTATCTGTGCTTCTGACCGTGGTTGAGAATGCCTGAAAGGAAGCTGTGCCTGCAGTGAGTGGCTGATCACAGCTGAAGTGCTGTGCAGAGGTTGGAATGGACAGAGGCTACAGACAGCCACCTTAGCCTGAGCTGGTTTGGGTCCCGCGAAACGTCTACTAACGGGGCGTACTGTGTCAGTACTAACATCCTGATATCAGATATTTTGCAATCTATTAACTTAGCAGACTCACCAGCCCCCACCGACCTAAAAGCTGGAACGACATCAGACAGCGTCTGAGATCTGTAAGGGAAAGCCCTCCCTCCCATCTTGTGTGATTATTTCTCTGGCACACCCACCCACGAGTTTTTAAGTTGCCTTGATCTATGACTTTCTTTGTTCTGTTGCTACATAACCCCACGAAACTGCTTCTACATTAGAACATTATCTTTGGAAAGACCCAAATGTGTGTTCCTAGGTCGTGGGAACTTCAAAATATGCTCTGGACTAGACTATCCATAAAAGGTGTTATTGGCACTAACTGCTTGGCATCTGTCTCTCGTGATATGGGACCATATCAGCCCATCGGGACAGATCTTGTCCCAGTAATAAAGGAAAGTTTGATATCAAACCAGATGGCTAATCATCAATATCTTCAAAGAAAATTGCTCAGAAAGGAGAAGGGGAATGATCAGACTGAGAATAAGCCACACTGGGCGGGGGCACTTGCCTTTCTTCCATTGAAAGACGGAAGTGGGAAGATCTTGAGTTTGAGGTAAGCCTGAGCTTCATAGAAAGACCCTGTATCAAAGATGGAATCGCTTGAGTCAGCCCTTCCAACAGTGGCTGAGACGTTACAGAGACGTGGTTCTGAGCCATGGTCACCTGGCACTGACCATGTGCACTGAACTCGGCCCCTCCAATACCACTTGTGACCTTTGTTTCAAGAATAAAAGTATCCTAGAGATTTTTCATGAGGTCAGTATATCACCCCAAATCCTGCAAAACTGAGGTCTGAAAACAAAGAAGAGAACTGTCCTGATGGTAGAGGAGACATTTTAGAAAGATTTGTGCTATCAGACTGCTGGAATGATGGTTTCCCAAGAACTAAACATCTCAAGGCCAAGGACATAGAACAGTCAACAAAGCGTTTGCCACACAAGCATGAGGAATTGGCTTCAACTCCCAGCACCCACCCACATAAAAAGTATACCTACAATCCCAGTGTCAGGGTCCTGGGGGCTTGCTGGCCGGCCAGTCCAGCCCAATCAGTGAGTCCCAGATTTCAGAGAGAAAGATGTTGTCCCAAAATCCAAGGTAGATAGCTCATAAGTTATAATGTTTGAAGCTGACCTCTGACTTTCACACATACATGTGCATACATACATACTCATCACACACACACACAGAGAGAGAGAGAGAGAGAGAGAGAGAGACAGAGACAGAGACAGAGACAGAGACAGAGAGACAGAGAAAGAGAGAGAATTAAAATTCATCTTCAGGGGAAGACTGAAACGCTGCTTCCAGAGAATGAATTTGTCTCCAAGGAAGAGTTGTCACATGGTGCTAACAATGTAGTAGGCCACCCTGCATTGGCCACCCAATGATGGGCCAGTGATGAGTTTGTCTTAATTAGGGTTTTACTGCTGTGAACAGACACCATGACCAAGGCAACTATTATAAGGACATTTAATTGGGGCTGGCTTACATGTTCAGAGGTTCAGTCCCTTATCAAGGCGGGAGCATGGCAGCATCCAGGCAGGCATGGTGCCAGAGGAGCCGAGAGTTCTACATCTTCATCTGAGGGCTCCTAGGAGAATACTGGCTTTCAGGCAGCTAGGATGAATGCCTTAAAGCCTACATGCACATTGACACACCTACTCCAACAAGGCCACACCTCCTAGTAGTTCCACTCCCTGGGCCAGGCAGATAGAGTGGGAGCACACCTTGACCAGGACTGCTTCCCTGCACGTCCTTCTTGTCCTATATTTAACATAAGCTTACATCAGTGCTGCGGAGATGGGTAGCTTTTCCTCCTCTTCTCACGCAGCCGATGCATCCAGTTTGTCCTGCATCCAGCATGTCCCCTCCTCCACGGTTCACTAGTCCTTGTCTCTTTAATTGGCATATTGGGACAGACTGCTGAGTCCTGCTCAGTGTGCCGTGCAGAGCCCAGGCTTTGACACTAAAGGGACAACTGAACTCCTTTCTTTGCTCCTCTCCCCTATGTGGCCACACTGAATGAATCTCCTCTCCCTGCCTTTCACCACTGCTTAACTAGAATTTGCTGAGCCTGACCTTTAACCCTAAAACTTCCAGTTGCACTTTCTCCAAAATAAGATTGCCTTCTGTGGTGCTGGGCACTAGATCTTCAACATGTGGATTTCAAGAGACAATATGCAGTTCAATCTATAACAGAGAGCAGGAAAAAGAAGAGTAGGGGCCTAAATCCTGACTCTTGACAGGACTGTGGCACTTCAGGAGGGAAGAGGCCTCTTGGTAGCCACCCTGCCAGTCCTGGAGCCTGACTGTGTCCTCTTACAGCCAAGCCCAGCATAAAGCTTTCTGTAGGCAGAAGGTAAAGGAGGCTGGTCTGTGGCTGCCGCTTGGCAGTGCCTGGCATTTCTGAGGTAAGAAACGCTGGTGCAGCAGAAGGGGCTGGGTGCTAGCACCTGTTGGGTGGCACTACTCCTCACCGGGCATGTCATCACAGACATAGCTTTGCCACTACATCAGGCCCCAGGTAGTCAGAAGAGTGAAGATAAAACTTCAGCCTGTTCACCTTCGGCAACTTTTCAATATTCTGTCTTGTTTGTGTAAGGGGCCCTAAAACAGTAGCCCAAAGAATGAAAAGTACCCAGAGAAAATAGGCTTAAACCCTGGCCCCAGGAGGGGAGAAGAGGAGGAGGTGGGGGGAGGAGGAGGGGGAAGAAGAAGAAGAGGAGGAGGGGGGAGAAGAGGGGAAGGAGGAGGAGGGGGAGGAGGAAGAAGAAGAGGAGGAGGAGGAGGAGGAGAGAGGAAGGAGGAGGAAGAGGAGGAGGAAGAGGAAGATGGGGAAAGGAAAGAAGGAGGAGGAGGGTGGGAGGAGGAGAAACTTGCCTCCTGGAAGAGGTTTCACATAGTTCAGACAGCCTCTCTCATAGCTACATCAGCATGCCCATTTCTATCGGGCTTCATTTTCATCTTTTCTATAAAATTATATCATTG
The DNA here is from genome assembly GCA_019843855.1 of Hylomyscus alleni. NCBI lineage: Eukaryota > Metazoa > Chordata > Mammalia > Rodentia > Muridae > Hylomyscus > Hylomyscus alleni. Next base: position 12,029 of record JADRCC010575475.1, read on the forward strand.
CTCCAAGAAAGGGGAGAGAATCCAAGAATTTTCTACCTCCAGCTCTGGCCAAACTGTAAATAAATTCATTTTTCTTTACCGATCTCTGTTCCCAAATTTCTTTTTAAATGCAAGGAAGGCAGGGAGGGGAGGAAGTACAGAGTAGCTTATGAGCAGAGGTGCCAGATAATCTGGGAAGGGCTCGCATGGCAGGGGGCCATGCACACTCCAGCTCTCACTGGGCTAGAGCTCTTGCATGCCTGCCCCCCCCACACACACACATCCTCAGCACCATAGGGAGCCAGTTGTGTCTTAACAGGGAGGTCTCCATTTGAGAGAAAAGCAAGGCTGTCCTCAGTAAGCAGCTAAGCAAGGCCCAGAATCCCCAGAGAGTCAAGCTGGAAGGAAGCCCAGAGCCTGCAGCCCCCTTTGTCACCAGTGCCTGTTCCAAGGAAGAAACTGGCTCAAACCGCATGGCCAACTGGTACCGGGCCCCAGCATCCTGACCCCAGACTAGGAGGCCGTCCTCGTATGGGGCTCAACACTTATGCACATTTACAGTTAAAATGATTCGTTAACCCACTTCCATGTGGTATGAAGTGCAAACAGTTGAAACCTGCTGAGTGAAGCCGAGTCCTAGAGATTTGATGACAGTCCAATTGGCCATTCAACATTAATAGGCCTGGTAGAGCCTGCAGGATACTCTGGGGAGAGAATGGGGCCTGCTCCGAACACCTGGTCTAGCCATCAGGAAAACGGTTGTTAGAAGTATGTAACAGACAACTCTCAAACCACAGGTACTATAAATAAGCAACACAGCAGGAAGGGGTGGCACGGTGACGTGGTAGCATGGCAGCACAGGCTTGCAGCCCCAGCATTCAGGGTGACCAGGCGGGAAAGATTGTAAGTTCAGGCCCATCTTGGTCTTAGACATAAAATAAAATGAAATATGCTAAGGACATGAATAAAGAAACAACTAACCCGGCAGATGGAGATGGATTTCTGAACCTCAGTTTCCCCTTTTGAGACATAGAAGATGTGGCGTATCTGAGTGCTACGAAAGAAAAAGAAAAGCAGTGTCTGCAAACCCTGCGGTCAGCGGCCACAGTGAGGCAAACGCACCAGGTTTCCTTCATGAGGTCACACTCGTGTCTGACTTGGGGGCCTTTCAGATGTGATGGCAGCAACGGCTTTAAGAAGAGCAATCATTCTTAGGGAGATTGGTCATTGTTCCCCAAAAGCCACCTCTATCAAATGAGGCACTAAGTACGGTCAGAGGCAGGTGCAGGACGTCCTGGCACAGAAGCCCTTGACCTTCTGTCCTGCTCTGGATCTCGTCCTCAGTCTCCTAGGCAGCTCCCCACAAACCCAAAAGTCTGGGACTGTCAGGCCCACTCGGTGGTGCCTGCTCCAGAGCAGGGACATGCAGCGCACGTGTGTGTCCCAAGGCCCTGGGAAGAACCGCAGCTTGCAGCCAGCCGGCTCCAAACTTACCTTGCCTTCTCCTGGGGTCTTTTGCACTGTTCCCTTGGAGGACTTGGAAGAGGTGGAGCCGGCGTCCTGTGCGCGCCGGGGTCTCAGGTCGCCCAGACTGCTAAGATACTTCTTGCGCAGGGCCAGCAGCTCCTGAAGGTACTGCAGGCAGTCCTGGGTGCGGGAGTACATCCAGGCACGGTCCTCCTGCTGAAGATAGTGCAGGCTGGTGTCCATGCTGTGGGTGCTTCTGTACTTCTTTAAGGACTCTCTGGGCCTCTCGAAATGGTCTGCAACCACATACATGGAAGTACTGCGAATCAGCCTGACAGTAGGGCTGGCTCCCGTGTAGTAGGGGCCTTCAGCTGCCGCCTTCCTCTGTTGGCTGTGGTGGAGGATGGAGTGGATCTTTCTGAACATGGTGCTCGGTTTCCCACCGTGGGAACCGTCGGCCGCCAGCACCAGCGTCACTTGATCCAGCAGCAGGCAGGGGAGCCCATATGCAGGCCCTGCGCCATCGGCCTCCCAGGAGGCTCAGCTCTCACAATCCCAGTAAGAAAAGGCTGTTTCAGGCAAGCGATCTGTACCTCTCTCATGGAGAGAGACTTACAGGGAACAACTAAGATGACATGCAGAGGCCCACTACAGGAGACAGTGCCCAGGCAGGCCTTTCTAAACAGTTGCAAATATGTCCTATGCTTTTCCATGGAAAGGTTGGTCTGGAGGGGAAGGCGCACGATGCTTTACCTGCTCAACCATTAGATTTATTTTCTTTGCGTTTTCCATTCCCAAGAGTGGTCTCATTCCATTTGGCTTGCCTTCACGACGTTTTTTTTACAATTCTGCCTAGGTTGAGCTGGCCCTGGTGCTGAATTCTATAACTCCGAAGAAAAATCTTACTCTGCTGTAATACCCTCAACCAAAACCCGGGTGTTGCTCTGGGTGAGATCCAGCTCCCCTCATAGGCCAGGGTGGACACAACCAGGGCCCTTGGCAGGAACTGGCAGATGCCCTGATAAACCGGGCTCTGAGCAGGCATCCGAGCGTCCTGGAGGAGGCTGGCCTTGCGTAAGAGGACCTCAGGGTGGTCACCTGATAGCAGGCCTTTGAGGGCTGAAGGATTCAGGTATCTGGATCACGACTTTTAGCACAAATGCGTCAGTGAGTGAGTGAGTGATCACATACACTGGAGGCGGGGGGACCTCACTTCTCAGACCATCAAAAAGCCAACAAATTACTTTTCAAAAGCATCAAGTTCTTAGCACACCCAAGACCTCTCCCCCCCCCCCCCCCCAGTTTTCAAAGTTCCATTCAAAACTTCACTGCCACATTCCTTTCTCTCTATAGCTTATTTTCATCCAGACTTGGATCTAAGAGCTGAACCCTGAATGTCTGAAATGCAGGTATTTGGGGGCTCTAGGCTGGGATGTTAGAG
>JADRCC010575476.1:0-14549 GCA_019843855.1 Hylomyscus alleni
AAATGGTAATTCAAGCCCATGAATCAAAGTCTCTTTAACTGCCGAGCTTGAGTTTATTTGAAATCATCTGAAAGATAACAATCCAGCTTTGGGAACAAGGGAGCTTGCTACAGGTAATTACTATCAAAAATCTGATTTGATTTCTAAAAATTGTATGAATGAATCAAGTTTCTTGGTCTTGATATCCTAGGCAGAGAGCTTGTTCTTCCAAGTCTAGACTGCTTAATTGCTTGCTTGAGGGAGGGAAAATCCTGAGGGAGAGGCACATATGAGCAATATCTGCTGTGTGAAGCCAGAACTCTCCCAAGCTAGATCATGGCCAGTAACGCAGGCAGTTCTGCCCTTCCCTTCCCTTCCCTCCAGTGCAAGTGACCATAGATATTTGATCCTAGAGCTGAATGAAAAAAAGAGAAGCAAAGCTGGCCACAATCATGAGGACCAGTCAGTATTCTGAGCAGAAAACATAGCTCATGGCTGCTTATTTGTTTTTCCCACCCAAAGCCATTTAGAAACAAATATCAGAACAAGAGGGAGGCAAAAAAAATAAATACATCACTGTGTATTCCAAACAGAAGAAGCAAACATTTGCATTATCAGGCAGGACTGTCCACACCTGCTGAATAAGTATCAGAAGATGTTTAGTCTAGGGCTTGAAAACAAAGCATGCCTTACTGCCTTTGAGGGACTGCAAAGTAGTATATATTTTTTTCATTTGCTTTTCCTTATTGTTACAAGTAATCATTTGAAGAAATGTTCTTATTTGTACTATAATAGTTAAAATGAATCCATTTCAAGTGCCGGTCACTTTTATTTTTGTGTAAACATAGATCTAATTTAGACTTTCATGGTATACATCAAAGACTGTATGATATTTCCCTCTTTCTTTAGATATTTTTGCTTCAATTTCAAATGAAAAAAAATGAATATTCCAGTGTGTGCCTTTGAGCACTGCAATTCTTAAAATCTTAAGAATAATCACTTCTGCAATTTTTATCTTGACAGTAAGGATAAGTTTTTTAAAACAAATAATTTATGAAGAATAATGCCAGAAAATGCAGCTATTTACAAAGTATCCATAACAAATCCTTTAGATTTACAGTTTCTGGACATAGACCTTAGGAAATTTCTGGGGACACACAAGATACAAAGCTAAGGAATAAAGGCAAGTACTTAAATCTTGGCAAATCAGAAGTCTTGTATTTGTAAATATGGACTGATTCATCTTTAACAGTACAAAATGGAGTCTTTTAAAAGTATACACATTTATAATTAATTCCCAATAAAAAATTAAATAAACTAAAAGTACTCCTGATTTTTTTTCACCACAAACATATACAAAAGGAAATCAGAGTAATTTTTCCCAGTACTAACTGCCATAACTGCTTCATGGAGAAATAGAACATGCAACTGAAGAAAAGTTTTTATTAAACGGGACAAGTCAGACACCATGGGTTAAAATTTTAATTATATACAGCAACTTACTTTAACAGATATTTTCTTAATTCGCCACTACAAAATTATCTGAGCTTCAATTGTCATACTTCTGTCAGCAAACACTGGTAATACAGCAGGCATGGGCAGTCTATAAAATTAGTTGCATGTTCTCTCCTGACAAATATATGCACACAGCCTTCACTTTATAATATGTCAACAGAACAAAAAACAACTTAAAAGTTTAAAAGAATGTTTTTGTTTCTGTTGAAAGAAACATATACTTCTTTAAAAACAGTGTGAGCTTGTGGAAATATGGGATGATCTATCTGACATTTTCATCTAGAAACGTGTTATGAGCCACTCTGGTATTAGTAAGTCATATGCCTTCAGCCCCCTGAAGTGCTCTGCTCTAATTGTGTTGAAAACAGAGTAAGAAGGCATTTGACTGCGATGCAATTAACATACAGTAAACACATTTCATGTTCCTCATCCTGCCAGCTCTCGGGCTGGAGAGTGCGCAAAATCCCCAAAACTTTTTAGAGTTCATAAATATTCGTAACCACAGTCTGATTTACAAGTTAACAATTCTTAAGCAAGCACAGAGAACTTAGGGAAAATTTTAGCAAAAAGCACATTTAAAAGAAAAACCTGTATATATTCCTCTATTTTTATTTTTATTTGTTTTTATTTTTTATTTTTTGCACACCCCACCCCCATCACAGAAGAGACCAGACTCCCTCCAGCAGGGCACTCCTTTCAGCACTTCAGTTATCCGAAGGCAAATGAAAAGACAACGACCTTTTCTCCTCTCATTTAGCTTACAACACGAACACTTAAGCACAAACATAAAGTACCGATTTAACAGACAACACCAGACAGAGAGAGCAGGACTCACTGACCCATTTGGAAGACAAAGACGACGACAGAACAGCAAAGCTCTAAAAATCAGCTTGTGAGGCCTCTGAGAGATATTCTTCTGGCATTTCATCACAGCAGCCCCAGACCAGTTCACCTCCCTGGATACAGAGAGGAGGAACTAAATAGAGCTGTTTATTAAAGCTGGTGTGCTGGATTGCATTAGGAAGCGCGGGCAGGCCACCTGGACCTTTCAGATTGTGGCGGTGTTTAATTTGCAGCCTGCCCCTCTGCAGCAGAGGAGGCAATGGCTACTACTACATTTACCAAGCTCAGTCACACACCACCGAGGCTAGGAGTAAAGAAAGGCACTTGTATTTGTGTACTTATATTTCCCATAGAGAGAGAGGAAGATAGAAGAATACAATCCAAGTGGAAATATTGAATAGCAAAATAAAAAATTGTAACTACTGCCTGGGAAGCATGGCACTTTATTCTCTTCTCATACTTTATTTCTTTCAGAGATCACAATCTAAGCAGAAAAAAAACAAAAAATGCTTAAAATGAAAGTTTTTCATATTCAGCCCAAGTCATAAATTTGATATGCTCTTTGAATTTCTTGGTGGTGGTTTTGTTTTGGTTTCTGTTTCAGAGCATCACACTGAAGTTTCCAGCTGAGCTTCCCTAGCCAGATTTAATGGGTGCCTTTTGCCTTTCGCACTTTCAGCGCTGTGCTGGCAGGTAGCTGAAGACACAGATAGAAAGATGGTACAGTAAATATGAATTATGTGAATCATATGGTGAGACCCTTGTGGAAAAGGGGGAGTTGAGAAATGGCTGACTCCATACCTGACCAATTACAGCTTGCATGGTCCCCGTGTCCTGCTGCGCTGGGAGATCGCAATCCATCATATGATGTCTTTGAAAAGGAGAATGGGGGTTTCTGGCATGCATCTGTCAATCAACTTCTGCACTCACAACCATCACCAAAAGCAAGGGGGAAAAAAAGTCAAGCTGCTCCACCAAATAGGATGAGACTGTCATGTGACCTCCGGCAGACACGCACACACATTCACTACCTCCATAGAGCGTAAGAATTTTCTGTAGATATGAAATGACATTGACAAATATCCAATACCAAGTAAATAAAGTGAGACAAACAGCTATTCACCAAAGACAAAACGTTAGCTGTAATCTTCTGCTAAGTGTATATAAAAAATAAAAATGTGAGGATTTTTTTAATGCTCTAGGAATATATTTTAAAACAAAAATAATGATTTCATGTGACAAGTGAGTCTTTTTATGACATAAACTTTTATAATTTTTAAATCACTGCTGGACTTCTCTTGAGCTATCCCTTGTGATTTTATTTTCAAAACTTCTAAATGACCTTTTGATGATATGCAGTAACCTCTGTAGTTTTATATAAAGTCATCATTATAGAAAAGCTTAAACTATTAACCATTATGTATCAGCAACGCCCTGATATTTGTTGATTGGCAATGGATATACAATCATTTGTGTAAACTGTGAGGAATACTCAAATATGAAATATTCAAAGTGTGTGTAAATAGTACTCACTAAACTTTTCATCTTCTAAAAGATTAGAGATTTGCTTGCAGCTCATCCAAACTCAGGCACCATGATGGCAAATAGTTCCAGGTTTTCCCCATTTAAATAAAATTATTTGACCCTACACACTGTAGGACAGATTGCTGGTGTATTGTGGGTCATCTACTATAAGCCATGAAAATAACCAAGTAGCTTTTTAAACTCTCAGGATTAAGAACTTGACTTTGAAGACAGTCCTGCACAGAGTGCAGAGTGCTTTTAGAAAAGCCAAACCACAAAGGGCACCACTCATTTAGTGATTTGTGAGCTAATGGTTCTATTTGTTTGCTTTTTTCAACTGGAGCTCATTAACGTATTTTACTTTAACAAACAAACAAACAAACAAAAAACCCCAAGATTTTGTGTTATGAGAGCTATTTTTAAGACTCAGAACTAATGTTAAACTTGATCGGTGGTAAAAAGAAAAGAAATGGTTAATATACAATACACACACACAAACACACACACACACACACACACACACACACACACACACACACACACCAGCATCTCCAAGCAGAAAGACCCATGCCACAAGTCTTGAGAACTGGGGATTGGAAGGTGTCAGTAAACACCATAAGAATTCTCTAGGTCTGTGCTGAAGCCTCTGTCCTGAGACTTGAGACAAGGACATCAACATGGCAGGATGCTTCTGCAGTCACACTCAAATGAGGCCTTGCGTGTAGGGGAGGTTGAGGCTGTCGGGACCATTTGCTAAGCCTTGGTGGAAACCTGCAAGGACTGAGCCAAAAACCTGTGGGCTGCAGAGAGGGGCGGGGCGGGAGGGGGAAGGAGAAGTGGAAGGGGGCGGGAGGCGGTAGTGGGCTCTGAGGAACACACTCCAGGCAGACAGGCGGAGTGATGGGCCTGCCCAGTTGCAGGGCAGGTTGGCTGAGCATCTGTCCAGACCTTGGAATTCTGAGAACCCCCGGCCTGGAATGGCCCTGCAACCTTTGGGCTCCTTGCAGCCCAAGGTTCTCTGGTCTGCTTGGAGCCAGCCCTGAGCCAGCTTGATGAGGATGCCTGTGAGCTCGCTAGCAGCTGGCTCCCTCTGGCTATCTCTCTGAGTGTTCAGTATCCTCCTAGGACCTTAGAGCTTCCTGATTCTCGACAGAGTCAGGAGTGGGGGGATGGGAGTCAGGCTGTAGTATGAGGTAGACACCTTTGAAGCTCCTTCCCCACATTTTGGTGTTTACGACTGGCTTCAGGACACCACAGCTTGCTCATAACCTGTCTGATATCAGCCGTACTTACTGTGGGTTAGCTTCCAAGAGGGTCTGAGACAGGCACTAGGAGACCCTGGCTTAATTCTTAATCTTCTATTGAAAATCCAGGGAGCCATAACGGTTATTTCCATTTCACAGATATGTCTCAAAAAAAAAAAAAAAAAAAAAAAAAGCAAATAAAAGGGCAGTGATTTAATGTTGATTTGAATCCAAAGATGGAACTTCTATGAAACCAGAGTCAGCTAACATTTAAAATAATGGCTACCTTATACGAGGCACTGACTTTTTCAACGTATGTTTAAGCCAAATACTGTATTCAATGCTGGAGACCCAATAAACAGTGCAGGTTACTTTTGAAATAATAAAAAGCAAGCTGAGAGCTTAAAGATTCATTTGCAAAGCCGGGCGTGGTGGCGCACGCCTTTAATCCCAGCACTTGGGAGGCAGAGGCAGGTGGATTTCTGAGTTCGAGGCCAGCCTGGTCTACAGAGTGAGTTCCAGGACAGCCAGGGATACACAGAGAAACCCTGTCTCAAAAATAACAAAAAAAAAAAAAAAGATTCATTTGCAGAAATTGTCTGATTCTGACTGCTGGACGATATTTATAATTCTAGAATGTCTCATATAAAGGCACCCATCCATCTACTACCTGTGCTGAGTGGGTGTGGCCTTGGGCAGATGGCAGATTCTCTGAGTCACAACTTTCTCATTTTATACCAAAGATAATAATCCATTAAGGACTCTGGGAAATGTTTGATGGAAGTTGGTAGAAAGGCAAGAAAGATAAATTCTGCCTGAGATTTGGAAGACCACATGTAGATAGGTGGTAGAAAGGTTTGGGTTGTGATATAAAGAAAGGGCACTTCATGCTCCACACAGGAAACAGCATAGTCTGTTTCCCACCCTACCCCCCCAGCTCCGAGTGTGAGTGTCAGGCATTTCTAAGCCTAAGGAGTGGGGGGGGGGCGGCAAATGGGAGAGAGGAGTAGGAATGGAGAAATTTGTTTCCAACCCTACAATAGAATTTAGGAAAGGAAATACATTAAGTGAAAAACTTACCATGACTACCTTCTGATTTCTCATCTTCTCATCCAGTTTCCATAAAATCATGCATCGTTGACTCATTAAGGTTACCTCCTTCATCTCCGTGCAAGGAGACACGGAGCTCCTAACATAGACCTTCTTATAAACCATAGAGTATGAGCCAGACCAAAAGAGACTTCACCATTGCCCCTAATTCTGACGCCCAGTTTTTTGGATTAGGGATTAGCTTGATTTCTTAACATGAAAAAATAAAGGATGCAAAAATAAAGGCGGAACCGAGACCAAGGTACAATCTTTATATTGGGTAGAATGTCTTTGCATTCAATTGATGGTTTGCACTCTTCAGAGGTAAGAGATGAGATACATAGACACTTTTCAGTCCAAGAACCAATAACAGAAAACATGGTGGGTGCATGCTTCAACAAAATCCACCCACGAGCATCTCCTCCTGCTAGATGGAGCACATTTCCCTTTGTTCTAACAGAATGTGTAAGCACATTCTATTAGCACCCAGGAGCCTTCTGGCCTGTGGAGATCTGCTTTGTGTCCCTGCTGTTATTTGCTTCTCCCTTTGGTTGCAGTGATATCATGCTTGCCCCTTCATCTCCTATTCTTGGATTGCTCATACTTAACATTCACACTTCATTTTTTTGTACCCTGAGAGACTGGCCCTACCATTTCCTTGAATTTTTTTTTCTAGATCTTCTCCCTCCAACTAATGTTCCCTCAGTCTTTCCCCCAGATTACACATTACAGCACAGAACTCTGTATAATGTGCTTTCTTGAAAACCACCTATGGTTTTTCAGAACTCTCATGGTCATGATACCATGTAGCTGGAATAAACGCATGCAGTCGGGACTCTGTTTCCACAGACTTTAGCTTGCTCTGCTTCATTCTGTGTTCCTTTCGAGGTCTTATGTTTCTCAACTGTTCTGTACCACTACCCTCTAGATGATCTATTGCTTTGTCTATTTCCTCCACTTCTCCCCAACATCGCATTTTTGTCTAGACTTTCATATTTTTCAGAGACTTCTCTGGGATGGTCTTTTCAATCATGATCTGTTCCTTAAGCAATATTGCATAGCTTTGGCTTCCACCGGGAGCTAACCAGCATACATTATCTGTACCCTGGGATCCTTGGTTGTTCTTATTTTCATATTTCTAGAAAACTGAACACAGGGGGAGTATCACAAGCAGAATGATGACAGTAGAAAGAGGAGAGGAGGGAACAGCCATCATCCCATGACCCAGGAAATACAGAATTGAGAGGGCTTTGATCATGCGCAACTCAAACACCAAGAGTTAGGAGAACTTGTAATTTAAAGTTTTCTTCTAAACTATAATTTGGGAGCGTTTTTTTCCCTTCACTCCTTGAGAAACAGTGACAAGGTATTGTTTTAGAATGGATAGCTGGGAAGTGGTTCAGGAGCCTCTTGATCCAGACAGGAAGCTCCAGAAACATACTACCTATTCTCTAATTATCTGACCTCTGTCTTTGACAACTTTTCTAACTGGGAACTGGGTATTTAGAATGAAAAGGAATACATCACAAGGAACTAATACCCCTTTTTAATTCTTAGGATTGTCTTTTATTACAGCTCGCAGTTTTTGAATGCATGTCCTCCTCTAGAATATACTACAAGGAGGCACTGAAGCAAATGTTGCTGGACTTCACAGTTCTGTGAGAAATTCTGATATCTAAACCTAAATGCTAATACTTTTTCTCATGAAAGTCCTTCTTGGACAGATGTAGGGCAGATGTACAACTTGTTTTTCCTTGCCACTGTGGTTCACCAGGGGACTTTCTTATCTTTACTTCACGTATAAAGAGGCATATTCCTGAGTAAAAGCTGACCAAGGTGTCGATTAACTCTTTATTCTTCATACTGGTAGATTCCAAGCACTGAGAACTGTACACTGTTTTAAAGACAACCAGTTTTAACCCAGATGTTCCTCAACAGAGGAATGGATACAGAAATTATGGTACGTCTACACAATGGAATACTAATCAGCTACTAAAAACAATGAATTTATGAAATTCTTAGGGAAATGGATGGATCTGGAGAATATCATCCTGAGTGAGGTAACCCAATCACAAAAGAACACACATGGTATGCACTCTCTGATAAGTGGTTATTAGCCCAGAAGTTCAGAATACACGAAGAACAACCTGCAAACCAGAAGAAAATCAAAAAGAAAGAAGACCAAAATGTGGACATTTCATTCCTTCTTAAAAGGGGGAACAAAATACCCACACAAGGAGTTGCAGAGACTAACTATGAAGCAGAGACTGAAGGAAGGATAAGCTAATCTGATATAGCTGAGGCTCTGACAGTACCTGACTAATACAGATGTAGAGGCTCACAGCCATCCATTGAACTGAGTACAGGGTCCTCAGTGAAGGAGTTAGAGAAAGGACCTATGGAGTTGAAGGGTTTGCAGCCCCTTAGGATGAACAACAATATGAACTAACTAGTACCCTCAGAGCTCCCAGGGACTCAACAACCAACCAAGGACTATACATGGTGGGACTGATTGTTCTGGCAGCATGTGTATAGTAGAGGATTGCAAAGTCGATCATCAATGGGAGGAGAGGTCCTTGGCCCTGTGAAGGTTCTGTGCCCCAGTGTAGGGAAATGCCATGGCCAATAAGTGGGAGAGGGTGAGGTGGCAGGCATGGGGAGGGGGGAGGTAACAGGGGTTTGTTCTTGTTGTTTCTATTTGTTTGTTTGTTTGTTTGGAGGGGAAACTGGAAAAGGATAAATTGATATGTAAATAAAGAAAATATCTAATAAAAAAATTAAAAAAAAAAAGACAACCAGTTTTAAATGAATTTCCGGAAACAAATTCAGTAAGAGAATATCACCACTCCTAGGCCTTCCTTTGGAAAATTTGCTCTTTTCTAGCTTTTTCTGTAGTTATGACCAATACCAATTCACTACAACCATAGGCCAAGTTCCTAGGACACAAGACCAAAGACTGAGGATTCTAGAGGTCCTTTCATGAAATGCAGAAGATAAAATTGTTTTTCCAAATGACACTAAATGTCCTGCCTCTGTCATGCTCCCCTGGGGCTCTGTACTGTATGATTTGCCACCAGCCTGAATGAAGAAGCAGGCACAAGACTTCCAAGTGCTTTCTGGAAACATATTCCTCAAGAATCGATAAAAATTTAACACAGTGTCATGCTTCTCACTGTTTTTTGCTGTTGTTGTTGTTGTTGTTGTTTTGCTTTGTTTTGTTTTGTTTTGTTTTTGGAGAAATAGTTATTTCCCAAAGAACATTATTTATATAGCATAATTAAATATATTATTAGATATACTTTTTCAAACAAAACCAATATTAATCAATATAGACTATAAGAACAAACACTATGAGGAGTTTGAACTTGTCTTATACTGGTGTAAAGGCATCTGAAGAACAACATGGAAGTGAATCACAGCAGGGCTTTCCATTCCCACACAGGGATGCAGGGATGGTTCAATATACAGAAATCCATCAATGTAATCCACTACACAAACTTAAAGAAAAAGAACACATGATCATTTAATTAGATGCTAAAAAAGCATTTGACAAAATTTAGCATCCCTTCATGTTAAAGATGAAAAAGAAAATTCCTGGTCTTGAAAAAATCAGGAATTCAAGGCCCATACATAAACAGAGTAAAAACAATATGCAGCAAACTAGTAGCCAACTTCAAACTGAATGGAGAGAAACTTGAAGCAATCCTACTAAAATCAGAGACTAGAAAAGGCTGCCCACTCTCTCCCTATCTATTCAACATAGTATTTGAAGTTCTATCTAGGGCAATTAGACAACAAAAGGAGGTCAAAGGATAAAAATTGAAAAGGAAAAAGTCAAATTATCACTATTTACAGATGATATGATAGTATACTTAAGTGACCCCAAAAATTCTACCAGAGAACTCCTAAACCTGATAAACAACTTCAGCAAAGTAGATGGATATAAAATTGACTCAAGCAAATAAGTAGCCTTCCTCTACTCAAAGGGTAAACAGGCTGAGAAAGAAATTAGGGAAACAACACCCTTCACAAGAGTCCCAAATAATATTACATACTTTGGTGTGACTCTAACCAAGCAAGTAAAAGATCTGTATGACAAGAAGTTCAAGTCTCTGAAGAAAGAAATTGATGAAGATCTCAGAAGATGGAAAGATCTCTCATGCTCATAGATTGGCAGGGTTAATATATTAAAAAATGGCCATCTTGCCAAAAGCAATCTACAGATTCAATGCGATCCCCATCAAATTTCAAATCAATTCTTCATAGAGTTAGAAAGAGAAATTTGGAAAATTCATTTGGAATAACAAAAATCCCAGGATAGCCAAAATTATTCTCAACAATAAAAGAACTTCTGGGGGAATCACCATCCCTGACCTCAAGCTGTATTACAGAGAAATCATGATAAAAAACTACATGGTATTGATATAGAAACAGGCAGGAAGATCAGTGGAATGGAATTGAAGACCCAGAAATGAACCACACACATATGGTCACTTGATCTTTGACAAAGGAGCTAAAGCCATCCAGTGGGAAAAAGACAACATTTTCAACAAATGGTGCTGGTTCAACTGGCAGTCAGCATGTAGAAGAATGCAAATTGACCCATTCTATCTCCTTGTACAAACCTCAAGTCCAAGTAGATCAAGGACCTCCACATAAAATCAGATACACTGAAACTTATAAAGGAGAAAGTAGCGAAGAGCCTTGAACACATGGGTACAGGGGGAAAATTCCTGAACCGAACAACAATGGATTATGTTGTAAGATCAAGAATCGACAAATGGGACCTCATAAAATTGCAAAAGTGTCCTATTGACACTGTCAATAGGACAAAAAAGGCAACCAACAGATTGGAAAAAGATCTTTACCAATCCTACATTTGATAGAGGGCTAATATCCAATATATACAAAGAACTCAAGAAGCTAGACTCCAGAGAACCAAATAACCCTATTAAAAAAAAGTGGGGCACAGAGCTAAACAAAGAATTTTCAACTGAGGAATACCAAATGGCCGAGAAGCACCTAAAAAATATTCAAAATCCTTAGTCATCAGGTAAATGCAAATCAAAACAACCCTGAGATTCTATCTCACACCAGTCAGAATGGTTAAAATCAAAAAGTCAGATGACAGCAGATGCTGGCAAGGATGTGGTAAAAGAGGAACACTCCTCCATTGCTGGTGGGATTGCAAGCTGGTACAATCACTCTGGAAATCAGTCTGGGGGGTTCCTCAGAAAATTTGACATAGTACTACCTGAAGACCCAGCTATACCACTCCTGGGCATATACCTAGAAGATGGTCCAACATGTAATAAGGACACATGCTCCACTATGTTCATAGCAGTCTTATTTATAATAGCTAGAAGTTAGAAAGAACCCAGATGTCCTTCAACAGAGGAGTAGATACAGAAAATGTGGTACATTTACACAATAGAATATTACTCAGCTATTAAAAAGGATGAATTCATAAAATTCTTAGGCAAATGGAAACAACTAGAAAATATCATCCTGACTGAGGTAACCCAATCACAAAAGAAGGCACATGGTATGCACTCACTGATAAGTGGATACTAGCCCCAAAGCTCCAGATAACCAGGATAAAATTCACAGACTACATGAAGCTCAATAAGAAGGAAGTCCAAAGTGTGGGTGTTTCAGTCCTTCTTAGAAAGAGAACAAAATACTCACAGGAGCAAATATGGAGATGAAGTGTTGAGCAGAGACTGAATGAAAGGACACCAGAGATTGTCCTACCTGGAGATTCATCCCATAAACAGTTACCAAACCCAGACACTACTGTGGATGCCAAAAAGTGAATGCTGAAAGGAGCCTGATATGACTGTCTCCTGAGAGGCCCTGCCAGAGCCTTACAAACACAGTGGCAGATGTTTGAAGCCAACCATTGGACTGAGTGCAGAGTCCCCAATAGAGGAGATAGAAAGAACTGAAGGAATTGAAGGGGTTTGCAACCCCATAAGAACAACAACAATATCAACCATCCAGACACCCCCCCCCCAGAACTCCCAGGGACTAAGCCATTAACAAAGGAGTATACATGGCTCCAGCTGCATATGTAGCAGAGGATGGCCTTGTCATGCATCAGTGAAAGAAGACTTCTTGGTCCTATGAGGGCTTGATAGATGCCCCAGTGGAGGAGAATCAAGGGTGGGGAGGTGGGAGTGGGTGAGTTTGTGGAGAAACACCCTCATAGAAGCAGGGGGCTCTGTGATAGGGTATTTCAAAGAGGGAGGGAAACTGGGAAAGGGGATAACATTTGGAATGCAAATAAAAAAATATCCAATAAAAAATATTATCCATAAAAAATGGTTGTTTTGCTTTATTTTGTTTTTTAAGACTATGTGCTCATGAGCAGCATCAAACCTATATCTCAATAATTCAAGAGTGCCTCTAGAGGAAGCGACATGCCTTCAGTAGGGTCCAAAGTATCCACAATTGTCTTCTTCCACTCTAGTTTCTATTGCTGACTCCTTTGTGAAACTAGGCCTGAATGAAGACAGTGGAATTTTAATGTATTTCTCTGTTACAGTTTGCAGCGTTAAAACCTCTATGCCAGTTGGTACAGAGAACATGAAAAATGAAAATATATTATTTTAAACATGTATTTAATTGTAAAACCATAGTTAAAGCATCAAATAAGTAAGGGAAAGATGGAAAGATTCAAAGCTAAATGTCTCATGAATTATCTGGTCCTGTTGTTGAGGCGTATGCAAGGGGGGAAGTAAAAAAATGGGACCATGAAGCTGAAAACTTCATAGCCAGTGTGAAATCCCCTATTGTGTTCCATCAGGGTAATGGTATTAGAAGTCTTTGTGAGTAGATTTTAGAACAACATGAAAATCCAAGTGGCCCCAGATTAAACATCTTATTCTGTGTCAATCTATATAGTGTAATCAACCCAAAGATGACCCTTCCAAAATTAGTGTTCGATATGTTCATTTTTGGAGTTCTTTGGTCCACTTTTTCTCAGTCCTCCTCTACCAATGACATACCTAGATACCAGCAACAGTTCTACCATCTCCACAATTTAAATTCCAAGCCTGTCAATCTCCTCTCTGTTTACACACTTATGGAATTGTACCAAATTCATCATTTCTTTGAATTCCTTATTATCCAAGTCCATTGACCCTTACCTCCTTGGATGGGCATATAATTTCTTTATTTTAGGCTAGTTATAGCCCCAAGTCTTTAACAGTCATTCCTTGCCTGTGTTAGGACTAACGTCCCATGACTAATACACAAAACCCTTATGAAATCTATTAACTTGGCCGACTACTAGCTTCTACAAACTCCAAAACTAAGAATGTCATCAGATAGCATTTGATGTCCTATTTTCTGTAAAGCTTTCTCTCATATGGACGCACCACCCCTCATCTGTGTCCTCCAATGTACTTAAATCTTCTTTAACTCATTACTTTCTTTGCTTTATAAACTATAAAACTTCATGAAACTGCCTCTATATTGAAACGTTGTATTTGAGGAGACCAAAAAGCTATGTGTTCACTCATGGCACCATGGTCACTCATATATGGCTCCAGAAATAATCATTTCTTTAATCCTTTTAAGGTGTTCCTTTCAATGAAATAATCATTCCTTTTCAAAAGCAAAGGACTAACAAGGACCTTTCTGAACTTCCTTCTAGTCAAGGGACCCTAAGCATTACACTAGTAGTTTAGGCCCCTTGCAACTTTAACATGGAGAATCGTTAAAAGTTTATATAATACCAGATTGATGAAGGAGAATCTAGTAGGGGTTATCAGACAAAGCATGTGTGTGAGGTGAGAACTTGCTCCTGGCCGGTCGTGTATAAAGTTATAGAGACCCTGAGTTATGGCTATCCAGAGCTGGCACTGTATGTCATTATACACATCTCATGGGCAGAATGACTATAGAGTTAGAAACTGCCTTAGAATTCACAGACCTTTGTAGTACCCCCATCACTCTTCAGACTATTGCCTGATGTTTAACCCTAAGTAAACTTAAGGATGTGAGATCCATAGTGTCTTAAGCATTGTCTCAGAAATTATCTATCTGCTCTTGTGTATGATCTTATCTGGGCTTCATAATATCAAAATCTATGACATGCTAAACTCAATGCTTTACCTCCTACCTGTACCCAAAAGATAGTATGTAGAGAAAGGAAGATGAAAATCATGACTACTGTCTTGCTTTAATAACATTAATCTCAAATTAAGCCCACCATGCTGCCCTGCCATCCAAATTCATTGCCTTGCTCAGTAGCTTTCACTATGAAATACGGGATGCTTTCTCCATCTTCCCCAGATCTTACAGTAATCCCTCAACAGTCCTCTGGCTCAGTGATAATTTCGTTTCTGC
>JADRCC010575479.1:0-29409 GCA_019843855.1 Hylomyscus alleni
ATGGTGGGGGAAAAATTAGAGTCCTCCCATTACATTTTTTCAAGCTATAAATAAATTTTCTTTTCCAGTTTCTATTTCCTAAGTTCTTTTAGGATACAGGGAAACTGAGGCAGATAAAGATCTAAGTGTCTCGTGCTTAGTTCTAACATGGGATGGTACACATGTGTACAAATGAGCCACTATCCTTACATATTCTATATACTTTCCCTAACTCATTCTTCCGGGTCTATTCTATTCTTTCAACCATCCATTTCATCAATAGACATCTGTGTCTTTTGGCAATCCATGAAACACCCCACCCCCAAAAAAGAACAAATCATTGGTCTAGAGTTCTCAGATTGCTCTGGGGTTCTCAAATCCTAATCCCTCTGAACCCTGTGTCAGTACAGTAAGCCCAATGTCAGTCACAGAAAATTTTACTAATATCATATGCCACCAGTTTCATCTCAAGCTATTATGTTCCCTAAAAGCAGAATTTTTGAGAATTCCCTTTTTACTTGCAGACTCAGTCTGTGTTCTATTTTTATAACAAGATGTCTCAGACTGGACAATTTATAAGAAAAAGGATTTACTTTGGCTAGTTATTCTAAACGTTGAGAAGTCCATAAGCATGGCACTAGCATGTAAAAGCAGCTTGCAAGGGCCTTCTTGTAACATTATAACATAGCCCACAGATGAGTACATTCTAAGAAACATTTACACCCATTACTCTAGACATTTTAATGCCTTTCACTATCATAATGTTAAAACAATGACCCCTGAAGGAACTTGACTTTCACCAGGACCCTCAATTTGGAAGAAGGAAAAAGCCAAAGCCTGATGTTAGCCAGGAGTTTGTCTTCTAGGAAAATATTTCACAGGGTTATGACATTGTAAGATCACCTTGCAGGTAGGACAAAAGCCCAAACTATGATGGACCAAGGATGCTGGGACCACAAATTCACCAGGACTACTTAGATATTTATATCTCTCGTCCTCCATCTAAACTAAAAATTTATATTAGTATCTTGAAGATAAACTTGAGGAGAGTCAGTGGACCATTTTATATGTCTTCCCTTTGTGGCCACACTGAATAAATCTATTCTCTAGTTTTCACTGTTACTTGTCTCTGTAATTGGCATATTAAGAGTGGGTGGTGAAGCCCAACTTGTTAGGGCTTCCAGGGCCCAAACTCTGACCTTAATAACTTTGGCAACATAAGATCATTATAAATCCAATTAATACTCAAAGTAACAGTCATTATTTAATTAGAAATGATGACAGAATATGCCTTCAAGTGCTCACATCAGTGTCTAAAAACAAATTTGGATAAAACAGTAAAATTCAATAGGTAGCATGATCTTCCTTATTTCCTTTATGGTTTTGTTTTGTTTTGTTTTGTTTTTGTTTTTTTCTTTTTGGGTTTTTATTTTCTAGACACAGTTTCTCTGTACAGCCCTGGCTGTCCTGGAACTCACTCTGTAGACCAGGCTGGCCTCAAACTCAGAAATCCACCTGCCTCTGCCTCCCAAGTGCTGGGATTAAAGGAGTGCACCACCACTGCCCGGCGATCTTCCTTATTTCCTAAGAGAAATATCATAACTGACTGAAAACTATAAATGGACAGAGACTCCCTCCACAGGCTGGACTCCTTTTATCACTATTTGAATAGATTTTTTGTAAGTGTATTGCTATCTACTTTGTTTTAAAAGGTAGACTTTACAATGAATATGATCATTTCCTTCTGAGTTAGGACACATATGTTTGTTCCTAAAGGATATTTATGAATACAAAACAAAAAGAACAGCTCACACAGCATGCCACAGCTTACAACCAGTGGACCAGGTCATGAATGATGACAAGCATAGGATACTGGTTTTTCCATCCAACAAACACAGTTTGTTTTATTATAAACTACAGTATTTCTTTGATCAGAATTTTTAATGCTTTGGTTTTTATTAATCATAATACATAGTAGTATAGACCAGAAGTTTTGCAGAAGCTAAATGGAATAATTATCATCTTCACATACTCATTATGTCAGAAATTTAATTGACAGTGGATATTTGGAACTGGTTAAAAACTCAGGACCTAAAGGTTGGTTGACAGAGTCAAAATCGCAACTGACACTTCCCAACAGTGACAAAGAGATCTCTGTTTCAGTTTCTGCATCTATGAAGTGGAGACAGTGACTGTAGACCTCACACACAAATTCAGAGAGTTAAACTTTGTAAAGTTCTTAGAATTTTCATGATAAACAAAACTAAATTATTTTTATGTGAAGTTTCCTTATAAGAATTTAAGCTTGGTATGGCAGCAAAAGGCTGAAATCCCAGTACTTGGGCTGAGACACGAAAAACACAAAGTTAAGAGAATTCTAAACTACATAAAGATATCTTCTCTTTTAAAGGGCAAGACAACGGAATAAAAACAAAGGGAAGATAATAGAAGAAAAGTAAAAAGTTAACAAATATTTTTTGTAGCAATCCTGGGTCAAATCACCATTAGTTTACAGGTTGACTTAGTTTTTCATTATTTTTTCTAATATCCTAAAATATGCTCACAGTGTAATACACACACGAACACACACACCATATGCATCCATACACACACCATATGCATCATTGCTTAGAAATTAGCATTATAAAACTAAATGCACAAAATCCTGCCCATTCTTTCTCTTCTTTAGTTGACACAGTCATTTTCCTCAGGTACATGGGTTGAAAAATCTGATATTTTCACAATATGCAGTAAAATTTAACAGATAGAAAGCAGATGATAAAAACTAGCACCTGGTGTTAGAGTGGAAACCTTGTGATAAACATAGATGAATGCTATGTTTAAACATAAAGAATGATCTTTATGGTAACAACTAGATGTAATCTGTCAATACAAATTTACACTTAGCTTAACAAAACTACCAGTGAGTATACATGAATTGGTGCATATATACTGATTACTCTACACATGTATAGTCCTTTGCTTTGTCAACTGAGAAGTCCTAGAAGTGATGACACTTTGAGAGCAATAAGCATGCTCTGCACCTAGATCTTAGTTTCTCATTATATTTTTCAATATGCTTATATGAAGTTCTAGGTAAAAGTGACTAGTTTTATAACTAGTACAGAAAACATACAAAAATGAGCCTATAGGATCTTATAGTATCAAAAGTAAGTGAATATTTAAATGTACCACAAATGTACATATACACACACAAGGGTGAGTTAAAAATTTTTCTGTGATTTTTGACTTAAGGTCTTTCTTCAGAAAAATAGTGATTAAACTCTATTTAATCATCATCTTTGCCTGATGGTGCTCCTGGGAAGTACCACAGACCTTTCATGATATTTCTTTGTCCTGGAGAATGACCTAGTGATTAATTATCCATGCTATGCCTAGGTGTCCTCTCACAGGAAGTTGTTTGCAGTGATAGAAGCTCATGTAACTTCTGTCTTTCCTCTTGTCTAATTTATAACTGCCAAGACAATTACTCTTTAGGATAATCTTGGCCAGGAGAAAAGAAAATATACATCAATTCCAGCCCATTGGTGTATACCAACGCACTGCAGTGAGGCAAACTATCAACAACAGGGAGCCCAGGGGCAGGCCAGGGAGAAATTCTCTGTATCTAATCCTGGAAATCTGACACTGCTCTAAATTGTATTTAGTAATAAGATCTGTGTCAGTCCTTCATTTCAAGCACTGCGGTGACTTCTACATGTGATTACTCTTCCTTTGGATGTTCTTAGAGACATACTTGCTCAAAGATGCCAACTCCACAGCCCCCGCAATTCTACAGTCTCCTGGATTCCTCCACAGATGTGTCAATGCCTCAGTGTCCTCGACACATACCTACCTCATTGCTTGCCACAATCTCACCTTAGCCTCTGAGACAGGCAAGCTTTCATCAGTGGAATCAAGTGTGGACAGAGGTTAAGTCATGGGATAGTTGTTCAGGTCTGGGGCCTCCCTGCCAAGTACGCTGATGTTCTAACACTTTCTTCTGTTGTCAGCGTACATAATCTTTATAAAATCCAGGTATAAAACCAGGGCCATTCCACTTTGGTTTGAAAAAATATTACCTAAGCAAGGGATCACCTTTTCAAACATTACGGTAATCAAAGATCATAGCATACGTCCCACTCCCCCTTCCTCACACTAGTCACCCAGATGAGTCCATCTGTGTTGAGACAGAGAAGAGCCTTTGTGAAATCATTGCCAAGACAGCTGCCTGCACAGCTTTCTCAATGCCCTCAGGACCGACAGCTGACTTCCTCAGTCCAATAAGAAAGGGTGCAGCTTTACAGATGCTGTTTACATTGTATGTTCTGGGCTATTCTTCTCCCTCAGCATAATTTCCAATTACTTTCTGGGAAAAATACTCTACAGTGAAATGAACAAATTGTTTGAGGTAATTTTTCAGGATGGGATGTTCCAAGTTTCATTGTCATAGAAGTGCTAGTAACATGGACTCCCCCCAACACACACACATACACTTATACCACTAGAAAGTGCAACACCATTCCCTTTACACATGGCCAACATGACTAATGAAAATCAAAAGCTTCAATATTCTTCCTCAGGAAATATCCTGAATCATAAAAATAAAAGTCCTAATTGGCTTCACAGCTTAATCACTTCAACACTTCATGACATGCTTTTCTTATTTTCTTCTTAATAGAAGCTATTTCCCTCAAGGGGCCTTTAGATTTTTTTAATCCAATTCAAAATGTCAGTGAAATTCATCTCTTACATGCCATTTATTACTCTCCAGTACTTATTAAAAAGAAATTTTAAACTCCCCATTCTTTACAGTATCATGTTTACGTAAGCAAACAATGTGGAGTTTGTTTGAAAAGTGAACCATTTTTTAAATGGTTCCCAAATTAGCCCAAATGTCATCAGTCTGCCCTTAGTGCCTGGATTTTCCACATTCACTAATAGTCTGAAATAAGATTTATATGGTTTGTTTATAAAGAGAGTAGAGTACATGTGCAAATACCACCCTAGAATTATAGAAAATGGGTTTTAAAGGTTAAATAATTCACCATCTGTTTCAGCAAACACAGCTGGTAGTATGAAAGAATATCTCACAAAGTAAGGAGTATTGAATTATATGGCTGGTGCATCTCTTAACAAATAAAGATCTGAAATTACTGTTTATAGCCAACCCTAGTTAACCAGAATCTGAAGCCCTTAAATAGCTGCAGCTCTCAACATACAAACACACACACACACACACACACACACACACACACACACACACCATCATCATTTTCATTATGATCACAGCTATAGAGATAAAATCAGATTTTTGTATGTTACTACGTTAATTACATATTTTTTATTAACAAGAACAATGTTCCCAGTAGGACAGGAAAAAAATAATTCTTTCAAGTGAGTAACACTTGATTGACCTACAGGATACCCATTTAGCTCATAAACTTCATTCCTTAATATACCTATGAGAGTATTTCCAGAAGAGATTAATATGTGAGCTGGTTAACTGGAGAAAGAAGAACTGCCCTCATCAAAGGTGGTGAGTGTCATCCATTCATAGATAGGTGTGTTAGTCAGGGTTTTCTAGAGTAACAGAATTTATAGAATGAAAGGGGATTTATTGGAATGGCTTACATGCTCTGGTCCAGCTAGTCCAACAATGGCTATCTACCAACTAAATCCAAGAATCCAGTAGTTATCTAATCCACAGTTGGATGTCTTGGCTTTTCTGCAGTATATACCAGAATCCCAAAGAATGGACTTGCTATCCAGTGCAAGAGCGAGCAGGCAAAGACTAACAGAATTTCCTTCCTCCATATCTATTGCATACACTGCCACAAGAAAGTGTAGCCTCGATTAAAGGTGAATAGTCTTACCTCAAAAGATCCAAATTAAAAGTGTATCTTCCCACTTAAAATGTTTTAATTAAGAAAATTTTCACAAAGTATACCCAGTCACTCAAGTTTACTTAATTCCAGATGAAGTCAAGTTGACCACCAAGAAGAGCCATTACAAATATACAACCCTTGTTAAGTTGACACACAACCATATCTCTCCATGCCATGATTTCATCTAACATGATATAACTATCCCATATACAGTCACAAACACATTATATATTTAAACTAGATATAATTACATCTAACATGATATAACTGTTCCTCATGCAATGCAAAAGCATTATTAATTTGAAAATTGGTGGCAATGTCCCTTGAAGGGCGTTACCTTGGTATCTCAAAATTTAAAGATCATAACTAATGGTATTCTCTTAATTGATGTTATAATACAAGATAAAAAAATTGAAGAAAGAAAAGTTACATATCTCTATAAATACATTATTAACAAAATATTATAGAAACAGTCATGTCAATTATAATTCTTGGCTTTACGTGGTATTTATAACTACCATCCTCAACTGCCCAACTTGTATTCCCCCACACTCAGCAAACACCTCAGCAGGTCTTGGCTCTTTTCCTGGAGGAGTGTCCATGTCTTCATCCTGGGAGAGTCAGTGCTCTTTGTTATCCCACCTGGATTAGGTGACTGTAGTTTCCCATTTATTTAAAATCACAAGACATGGTAGCACCAGGAGACATCATAAAGGACCTCCTCCACTCCAGACATAAACTGTCTTACCTCCATAGTGGAACAGCAATCCATTTTCCCCTTGGTAATATGGATCAATCATCCCTCCTAACATTGTTATGCCTGCTAAACTTCTTGGCTTAAAGAAACCAGAAGTGCAAAATAGCCAGGGGGAAGTCTGAGCTTGCAGTTTAACTAAGTGTTAGTTGTGGCTTTTGATAGAAATGCTTCCCTGCTCTAGAATGAAACTTATAGGACAGCAGAATTTAATGTCACAGGAAAAAGATGCAAAAATTTTCCAAGTGGTCACTAGGGATGATAGTGAATAAACTATCACTTGATAGTCCCTTTTCACCCCTTGATTCCTGGACCCATGACTCATGTCTATGGGACAAACTGTATCATATATTGGATGCTAATTCAAAGTATATACCACCTGGAGAACCCTGTCCCAGCCCTCCAGGCTAACTGGCACTGTTACTGTGTCTTCAAAAGACCATTCCTTCTTTCTATTAGGCCAGGTGCTTCAATATGGTAGAGAACATGGTAAGGCCAGTGGATTCCATGATCATAAGTCCAATGTTGCACTTCCTTGGCTGTTAAGAGAGTCCCTTGGTCAGAAGGAATACTGTATGGGAGAGCATGATGGTGGATAAGGAAGGCATTCTGTGAGTCCAAGGATGGTGCTTTTCACAGAAGCATTATATGCATGAAAGGCAAATCCATAAATGGAATAATTTACTCCATTAAGGAAAAGTATTGTCCTTTGAATGGAGGAAGTTGTCCAAAAGAGTCAGTCTGATAACAAGTCAATGGCTCTATACACTAGAAAATAGTAGGGTCACTATTGGGTGCAGTGAGAGTCCCTGCTATTGGCAAATCTGGCACAGTGCAGCAGTTGAGATTTGATAAGTGGAAGCCCATGCGGTCAAGTCCGTGGATAATCTTTATTTCTACCACCATGGCCACTTTGTTCAGGAACAATATCGTGAACCAATATGGTATTTTTGTGAAACAGTCAGACTACTAAAATCACTTCTAAGTTATAGCACAGGGCTGGAGAATTAATATATTCTTGAGGTAAAACTGAAAATATATACTACTAGCCTTACCAACTGAAAACAACTTCTTCTTGTGGTCCTTATGGACAGGTATCAAAAGAAAAAAAAAAGGTTTTTGCTAGATCAATAGCTGTATACTATATATGAGAAAATGTGTTAGTCTGTTCACATAAGGACACCACATCTGGTTATAGCAGCTGCAATCATAGTCACTACTTGATTGAGTTTTCAAAGCCAACTCTCATTCTTCACATTCTCCACAATCCACCTGTCTTGTACACTAACCAGATAGAAGAGTTAAAAGGAGATGTTGTAGAAACTACCACTCCTGCATATTTAAAATCGTTGATGTTGGTACTAATTTCTGCAAGTCCTCCAGAAATGCAATATTGGTTTTGATTCACAATTTCCCCTATCATGAGCAATGCTAATGGCTTTCATTTAACCTTTCCAAACATAATAGTCCTTACTTCACAGGGCAAGGATCCATTGTGAAAATGTTGTTAGCTTCTAAGCATATCTATTCCAATTACATATTCTGGAACTGGGGAAACAACCACAGAATGAGTTCAGGGACCCACTGGACCTACTGTGAGTTGAACTTCAGGCAAAACTCCATTAATCACCTTACCTCCATAGAACACTACTTTAACTGGAGGAGTACAATGTTTCTTGGGGTCTTCCAAAATTAATGTCAATTCAGAACCAGTATCCAGTAGACCCCAGAGGGCTTGATTATTTCCTTTCCCCCAGCTTACAATTACCCTTGTAAAGTGTCATAGATCCCTCTGGAGAAAGGCTAACAGTAAAATTTGTAAGTACTTTATCAAGGTTCTTCTTCAGGGTTACCTGGTCTTTCCTTCATTTATGAGGTACTGGGTCTGCAAACTAGCTATAATCTGCGAATTAGTTTGTAGGTTGATATTCCCTGTTGTCCCAATTGAGTATAGCCTTTCTTTCATTGTCTGAGAATATTTCTGCTGATACAGATGAAACAAAAATGCAGTAGGTTTCTTATCTATGTCATGTCTGGAAACACTATGATTGATTAGCCAGTATGAAAAGTCCATATAAGTCATGTTATGATAAAATTCACTTTACTGCCAGCATGGGAGCATACCAGACTTTTGTATTGTGAGATAAGATCCAGACAGTAATTTTACTTTTATTTTATTGTTTAAAGCTTTTTATACTTGCATTGGTAATTTATCTAGAATTCAAGGTATCTAGAACAAGACTATGAGAGTTCTAATTCACATTTCATTAATTATAGCCCCATTTTCACTCTAAGAGGAGATTCTTATAAATATTTATGCTAACTCTATCTATTTGTAAAGCACTCTAAAGTTCACAAAGCACTTTTAACTACTCAGAGATTAGGTGAAATACCCAGAGCAAGCATTATTATCCTTGTTTTAGAAATGAGAAATATGAGGTTTGCAGAGGTTAAGTAACTTTTCAAAAATCTCATGGCTAGTTATTAGTAGAAATAATATTCTAATCAAGATCTATTTTATAGTAAGATGCATATTTTTAATTATTAATTCTTATTTTAATTAAAATATTTTGTTTTCTTTTGAGATTACTAATGTTTGGACTGTGTATAAAGTACTTACCTTATCCTTTTAAGTTCTTGGGGATTTGAGGTGAGATTGAGCATCAAGGTAGTATAGCTATAGACTTTATTGGGAATTGTAATATTTAAATTTTAGAGCAAAATGGTTTTGTGTTTTCATGGAAACATAAGTAAAATACTACTATTTTTCAAAGGTGAATTAATACAAATTCATGGAGATCAATTCTTGTTCAAGTTTGGATAGCTTGCTAGTATAATTACAAAGAGGTTGCTTGCTTTTAATTTGTACATTTTTCTATTCTACCTTCTGAGATTAATCCATATACCACTATTACATTATTATATATGTTTACTGACAATATGATTAGAAAGCCTACATTTCCTGCCCCCTCGGTTCCATATTCTCCTCTACTTACTTCTTATATAATAGGGGAGCAATCTTTAAAAACTATAGACACAACTCAGGTGACAGCACATGCTGGAGAGGTTGTGGAGAAAGAGGAACACTACTTCATTGCTGATAGGATTGCAAGCTGGTACAACCACTCTGGAAATCAGTTTGGCGGTTCCTCCAGAAATTGAACATAGTTCTACCAGAGGACTCAGCTATACCACTCCTGGGCATATACTCAGAAGATGCTCCAACATGTAATAAGGACACATGCTCCACCATGTTCATGGCAGCCTTATTTATAATAGCCAGAAACTGGAAACAACCCAGATGTCCCTCAACAGAGGAATGGATACAGAAATTATGGTACATCTATACAATGGAGTACTACTCAGCTATTAAAAACAATGAATTTATGAAATTCTTAGGGAAATGGATGGATCTGGAGAATATCATCCTGAGTGAGGTAACCCAATCACAAAAGAACACACATGGCATGCACTCTCTGAGAAGTGGTTATTAGCCCAGAAGTTCGGAATACACAAAGTACAACCCACAAACCTCAAGAAACTCAAGAAAAAGGAAGATATTTCATTCCTTCTTAAAAGGGGGGAACAGAATACCCATGCAAGGAGTTGCAGAGACTAACTATGGAGCAGAGACTGAAAGAAGAGCACTCCAGCCTGATATAGTTGTCTCCTGAGAGGCTCTGACAGTACCTGACTAATACAGAGGTAGAGGCTCACAGCCATTCATTGAACTGAGTGCAGGGTCCCCAGTGAAGGAGTTAGAGTGGGAACCAATGAGTTGAAGGGTTTGCAGCCTCTTGGGAGGAACAACAATATGGACTGACCAATGCCCTCAGAGCTCCCAGGGACTCAACCACCAACCAAGAACTATACATGGTCGGATTGATTGTTCTGGCAGCATGTGTATAGTAGAGGATTGCAAAGTCGGTCACCAATGGGAGGAGAGGCCCTTGGACCTGTGAAGGTTCTGTGCCCCAGTGTAGGGGAATGACAGGGCTGATAAGTGGGAGAGGGTGGGGTGGCAGGCATGGGGAGAGGGGAGGCAACAGGGGTTTGTTCTTGTTTTTGTTTGTTCATTAAAAAGAAAAAATAAATTTATTAATTTAAAAAAACTATAGACACACTAAAATGCTATTTTTATTAATTAAATACTACAATTTATATTAGGGTCATACTATGTCTTTTATATACCATGTATTTTTTCATATGAGTGGCATGTGTGTATCTTTACCATCATATAAGATTGTTACAGCCCTAAAAGAACCTGTAGTCAATGTATTCATCTTCTTTTTCATCTTTTCTCTTTTTTCTCCCTGAAAAACACTGGTCTCATAATTTTATGTTTTCTAGAATATGATACTTTTCATATCATATTGGATGGCTTCTTCAGATTGCCCTCTTTCAACTAGCAATGTATTTTGAAGATTACTTTATGTAACTTCATAACTTTCATGCCTTCATTTTATTGTAATAAACATTGTATGGACATCCAAATTGTAATCACTATGAATAAAGATGCTCATTCATGGAAAAAAGAGGAGTTTTTCCAAACATATATTGGATTTGTAAAGCTTTATCTTTATTTTTTCTGTGTTAATTAATTTATTTATTCAATTTATATCCTGATTAAAGCCCCTCCCTTCTCTCTTCCCAATCCCACCCTCACAAATCCCTTTCCTGTTACCTCCTACCCTTCTCCTCAGAGAGGGGGAAGCCCCACTTTGAGTACCACCTCAACCTGGGATATCAAGTCACAGAAAGACTAAGCAACACTCTCCCACTGAAGCCAAATCAGGCAGAACAGCTAGAGGAAGGGGATTCAATGGCAGACAACAGAGTCAGAGATAGTCCCCACTCCATTTGATAAGAGACCCAAGGGAAGACCAAGCTGCACATCTGCTATAAATATGTATGGGTCCTAGGTCCAGCTCTTTGGTTGGTGTTCAATCTCTGTGAGTGCCCATGGGCCTAGATTTGTTGACTTTGTAGGTCTTCTTAATATCTCTGGATATGGGAAGGATTCTCAGATGGATCAGTCTCTGGATTGTCCTTTCTTCAGTCTCTGCTCCATAGTTAGTCTCTGCAATTCCTTCCATGTGTATTTTGTTCCCTCTTTTAAGAAGGAATGAAGTATCCATACTTTAGTCTTCCTTCTTCTTGAATTTCTTGTGGTTTGTGGATTGTGGATTGTACTTTGTGTATTCCAATCTTCTGGACTAATATCCACTTATCAGAAAGTGCAAGATGCTCCAACATGGAATAAGGACACATGTTCCACTATGTTCATAGTAGCCTTATTTATAATAGCCAGAAACTGGAAACAACCTAGATGTCCCTCAACAGAAGAATGGGATACAGAAAATGTGGTACATCTACACAATGGAGCCTATTTCCTGTCCTTTACTCCTCTCAGTGTGTTTGCTTCTTTTGTTCTAGAGCTTTCAAGTATACTTTTACATTGCTAATATGTCAACTCACCAATTTCTTTATGAAGGTAATTAGGGATATGAACTTTCCTCTTAGTACAATTTCATTGTGTCCCATAAGATTGAGTGTATTGTGCCTTCATTTTCATTGAATTCTAGAAAGTCTCTAATTTTTTTCTTTAACCCAGTGGTCATTGAGTGAAGACTTGTTCAGTTTCTATGAGTTTGTAGGAGTTCTGTTGTTTATGTTGATGCAATCCAGCTTTAATCCATGATGGTTTAATAAGATAAGAGGTGTTATTTCAGTTTTCATGCATCTGTTGAGGCTTGTTTTGTAACCATCTATATGTTCAATTTGGGAAAAGGTTCCAAGAAGTTCATAGAAGAGGTTATATTTGTTTGTCTTTGGGTGAGGTATTCTGGAGGTCTGTTAGGTCCATATCATTTATAACGTTGGCTAGTTTCATTATTTCTCTGTTTAGTTTCTTCCTCAATGACCTGTCTATTGGTGCAACTGGAGTGTTGAACTCTCCCACTATTGATTTATGAGGGTCAATGTGCAATTTAAGCTTTAGTAATATTTCCTTTATGAATGTGGTACCCTAGCATTTGAGGCATAGATATTCAGAATTGAGATATAATCTTGGTAGATTCTTCCTTTTTATGAGTATGAAGTGTCCTTCCCCATCTCTTTTGATGAAGTTTGGTTGAAAGTCTATTTTATTAGATATTGGAATGGCCACTTCAACTTGCTTCTTGAGTCTGTTTGCTTAGAAAACTTTTTCTAGCTTTCTATTTTGAGGCAATGTTATCTTTGATGCTGAGCTATTTTCCCTGTACACAGCAGAATGAGAGATCCTGTTTTTGCATTCATTCTGTTAGTTGGAGTCTTTCTATTGGGAAACTGAGTCCATTGGTATTAAAGATTTTAATGACCAATGATCATTAAATCCTGTTATTTTGATGTTGATGGTAATTGTGTGTGTGTGTGTGTGTGTGTGTGTGTGTATTTGTGTCTGTGTCTGTGTATGTATTTCTCTTCTTTTCTTTATACTAGTGTGGCATTACTTATTTTCTGTGTTTTCTTGGATATAGTTAAGTTCCTTAGATTGAAGTTTTCCTTCTAGCATTTTCTGTAGAGCTATATTTCTGGATAAATATTGTATAATTTAGTTTTTTTTTTTTTGGAATAACTTGTTTTCTCCAACTATAGTAAGTGAGTTTTGTGGGTTTAGTAGTCTAGGCATCTGTGGTCACTTATTGCAAGACCCTTCTAGATTCAGAATCTCTGTTGAAAACTCAGGGGTTATTTATTAAAGGTTATTTATTAAAGGTTATTTATTAAAGGTTATTTATTAAAGGCTAGTCTCACAACCAAAAATATAAAACTTTATCTTAAAAAGTAAGGTGGTGTGTGCTCTGACTCTGGGTCTCAGGTGAGTCCACCATTTTCTCTCTGGAGACTGTCTAAGGTCAGGCCAACCAGGAGGCACAGGTAGCAGAAGCTACAGAGCAGCTGGGATAGGGTCCTTCCTGAATCCCTCTGCAACCAGGAGGTGGGGCACAGAACTATGTGCATAGGTCTTTCAAGGAAAGAACTAGTCTCCCAGGAGTGCTGACACAGGCTTACAGACCCACAGGAAGAACAAACTCCAACCAGAGACAGCAAGAACATCTAACACCAGAGATTACCAGATAGCAAAAGGCAAACACAAGAATCTTACCAACAGAAACCAAGACTACTTGGCATCATCAGAATCCAGTACTTCCATCACAGCAAATCCTGGATACACCAACACACCAGAAAAGCAAGATTCAGATCTAAAATCATATCTCACGATGCTGATAGAGGAATTTAAGAAGGACATAAATAACTCCCTTAAAGAAATACAGGAGAATACAAGTAATCAGCTAGAAGACCTTAAAGAGGAAACACAGAAATCCCTTAAAGAATTACAGGAGAACACAGGTAAACAGCCAGAAGCCCTTAAAGAAGAAATACAAAAAGCCATTTAAGAATTACAGGAAAACACAACCAAACACGTGAAGGAATTGAACAAAACCATCCAGAATCTAAAAATGGAAGTAGAAACAATTAAGAAATCACAAAGAGAGACAACTCTGGTGATAGAAAACCTAGGGAAGAAGTCAAGAGCCATGGATGCAAGCATTACCAACAGAATACAAGAGATAGAAGAGAGAATCTCAGGTGCAGAAGATACTATAGAAAAGATTGACACAACAGTCAAAGAAAACACAAAATGCAAAAAGATCCTAACCCAAAACATTCAGGAAATCCAGAACACAATAAGGAGACAAAACCTATGGATAATAGGTATAGAAGAGAATAAAGATCCCCAAATTAAAGGGCCAGTAAATATCTTCAACAAAATTATAGAAGAAAACATCCCTAACCTAAAGAAAGAGATGCCCATGAATATACAAGAAGCCTACAGAACTCCAAATAGACTGGACCAGAAAAGAAATTGCTCTCCTCATATAATAATCAAAACACCAAATACACAAAACAATGAAAGAATATTAAAAACAGTAAGGGAAAAAGGCCAAGTAACATATAAAGGCAGACCTATCAGAATTACACCAGATTTCTCACCAGAGACTATGAAAGCCAGAAGATCCTAGGCTGATGTCATATAGACCCTAAAAGAACACAAATGCCAGCCCAGGCTACTATACCCAGCAAAACTCTCAATTACCATAGACGGAGAAACCAAGGTATTCCATGAAAAAAACAAATTTACACAATATCTTTCCAAAAAGCCAGCCCTTCAAAGGATAATAAATGGAAAACACCAACATAAGAAGGGAAACTACACCAAAGAAAAAAAAAGAAAGTAATCTTTCAACAAAACTAAAGGAAGATAGCCACATGAACAGAATTCTAACTCTAACAACAAAAATAACAAGAAGCAACAATTACTTTTCTTTAATATCTATTAATATCAAATTCCCCAATAAAAAGACAAAGACTGGTTACATAAAAAGGAGCCAACATTTTGCTGCATACAGTAAACCCACCTCAGTGACAAAGACAGACACTACCTCAGAGTAAAAGGCTGGAAAACAATTTTCGAAGCAAATGGTCCCCCCAAAAAAGAAAAGCTGGAATAACAATTCTAATATCCAGTAAAATCGACTTTCACCCTAAAGTGATCAAAAAAGATAAGGAGGGACACTTCAAACTCATCAAAGGTAAAATCTACCAAAATGAATTCTCAATTCTGAACATCTATGCTCCAAATGCAAGGTCATCCATATTCATAAAAGACACCTTTACTAAAGCTCAAAGCACACATTGCACCACACAATAATATTGGGAGACATCAACTCACCACTCTCACCAATGGACAGATCATAGAAACAGAAACTAAACAGAGACACAGTGAAACTAGCAGAAGTTATGAAACAAATGAATTTAACAGATATCTATAGAACATTTCATCCTAAAAAAAAAATATACCCTCTTCTTAGCAACTCATGGTACTTTCTCCAAAATTGACCATATAATTTGTCACAAAACAGGCCTCAACAGATATAAGAAGATTAAAATAAATCCATGCATCTTATTGGATCACCAATGACTAAGGCTGGTCCTCAATAGTAACATAAATGATAGAAAGGCCACATGCATGTGGAAACTGAAGAACTCTCTACTCAATGATAACTTAGTCAAGGGAGAAATAAAGAAAGAAATTAAAGACTTTTTAGAGTTTAATGAAAATGAAGCTAAAAGACCCAAAGAGTCTTTCTCTTGGGACCCTCGCCCAAAGACGACCAAGAGTCCGAAATTCGTTGCAACAGCAAGAGGATTTAATCAGTCCAGCGCACAGGGGTTCAGCTGCCTTAAGGAAGAAGCCGAACCCTGAGTGACTGTTACAGAGAGTATTTAAGCTCAGAAATCACAAGCAGGTGTAGGGGGTGGGGGGTTCCAGGGAAATTCCAGTATACAGCTACACAAATATCTCCTGTAGATTGATCAATTGTTCAGCTATCATTGGCAATATCCACTCTTTGTGGTCGGCCATTTCCTCTGGGTACTGAGCCTTGAGGAGTGGTCCCATTGTCCCTAGGGTCAGTTTCTCATGACCCAGGTGCAGGCAGCCCCTGGAGTCAATTTGTATTTTTCCATGGTCTTACAAAGCCACAACATACTGAATCTTATGGGACACAATGAAAGCAGTCCTAAGAGGAAAACTCATAGCTCTGAGTGCCTCCAAAAAGAAACTGGAGAGAGCATAAACTAGCAGCTTGACAGTTCATCTGAAAGCTCTAGAACAAAAAGAAGCAAACTTATCCAAGAGGAGTAGACAGCTGGAAATAATCAAACTCAGGGCTGAAATCAACCAAGTAGTGTAGTCACCTGCTGCCCCTTGAACTAGATTTTCCTGGAAGGGAAACAGGAGCCTGAAAAAAATATGTGGGGGATTGAGGTTGGGAGAGAAATAATGGACCAAGTCAGATTTCTGATCAAAGCCACCTTTACTAGGAAGATCACTTGTATAGGTGTGTGTGTGTGTGTGTGTGTGTGTGTGTGTGTGTGTGTGTGTGTGTGTGTGTGTACATTTCACAAAATGGAAGCAAGTCTCTGGGAGTGGGGAGATCTTGTCAGGACATTAAAACTTGCAGCTAGCAGGAACCTGCCAGCCAGGCACAGTTTCTTATCTCCAGGAGTACGACTCCAAGCAGGAACTCAGAGAGATAGCTATGCAGCACAACAAAGACCTTTGTCTGGCTCACCCCAGGTGGGCTAGCCACTTCAGGCAAATAAGGCTAGTTCTGAGACACAACAGTTTTGGCTAAGGAGGGAGTCACAAAGTAGAAACAAAAAGAACTATGCGAAGAATCAACCAAACCAAGAGCTGGTTCTTTGGAAAAAATCAACTTAATAGTTAAACGCTTAGCCAGACTAATTACAGGGCACAGAAAAGTATCCTAATTAACAAAATGAAATGAAAAGGGAATGAAATTCAGAAATGAAAAGGGAGACATAATAACAGAAGCTTAGGAAATCCAAAAAATCATCAGATCCTACTACAAAAGCCAATACTCAACAAAACTGGAAAACCCAGACGAAATGGACAATTTTCTAGACAGATACCAGATACCAAAGTTGAAATCAAGATCAGATAAATGATCTAAACAGTCCCATAAAATAGACTCATGAAATAGTACTCATGAAATAGAAACAGTCATTAATAGTCTCCCAAGCAAAAAAAAGCCCAGGACTAGATGGGTTTAGTGCAGAGTTTTATCAGACATTCAAAGAAGACTTAATAGCAAGACTCCTCAAACTATTCCACAAAACAAAAACAGAAGGTACTCTACCTAATTCATTCTATGAAGCCACAAATACTCTGATAACTAAACCACACAAATATCCAACAAAGAAAGAGAACCTCAGATCAATTTCCCTAATGAATATTGATGCAAAATTACTCAATAAAATTCTTGCAAACTGAATCCAAGAACACATCCAAATGATCATACATCATGATCAAATAGGCTTCATCCCAAGGATGCAGGGATGGTTCAATATATGGAAATACATTAATGTATTTCACTATATAAACAAACTCAAAGGAAAAAAAAAACATGATAATTTTATTTGATGCTGAGAAAGCATTTGACAAAATACAACACCCTTTCATGATAAAAGTTTTGGAAAGATCAGGAACTCAAGACCCATACCTAAACATAGTAAAATCAATATACAGCAAACCTGTAACCAACATCAAACTAAATGGAGAGAAACTTGAAGCAATCTCACTAAAATAAGGAACTAAATAAGGCTGCATACTCTCTCCCTACCTATTCAATACTGTACTTGAAGTCCTAGCCAGAGCAATTAGACAACAAAAGGAGCTCAGAGGGATTCAAATTGGAAAGGAAGAAGTCAAATTATTACTATTTGCAGATAATATGATAGTATACTTAAGTGACCTCAAAAATTCCACTAGAGAGTTCCTAAACCTGATAAACAACTTCAGCCAAGTAGCTGGATATAAAATTAACTCAAGCAAGTCAGTGACCTTACTCTATGAAAAGAATAAACAGGCTGAGAATGAAATTAGGGAAACAACACAATTCACAATAATCACAAATAGTATAAAATATCTTAGAGTGACTCTAACTAAACAAGTGAAAGATCTGTATGATAAGAACTTCAAGTCTCTGAAACTTCTGTATGATAAGAACTTCAAGTCTCTGAAGAAAGAAATCAAAGATCTCAGAAGATGGAAAGATCTCCCATGCTCATGGATTGTCAGGATTAATTTAGTAAAATTGGCCACCTTGTCGAAAGCAATCTACATATTCAATGCAATCCCCATTGACATTCAACTCAATTTTTAACAGAGCTAGAAAGAGCAATTTGCAAATTCATCTGGAATAACAAAAAACCTAGGATAGGAAAAACTCTTCTCAACAATAAAAGAACTTCTGGTAGAATCACCATCCCTGACCTCAAACTGTACTGCAGAGCATTTGTGATAAAAAACTGCATGGTATTGGTACAGTGACTGACAGGTAGATCAATGGAATAGAATTGAAGACCCAGAACTCACACACCTATGGTCACTTGATCTTTGATAAAGAGCTAAAACCATACAGTGGAAAAAAGACAGCATTTTTAACAAATGGTGCTGGCTCAATTGGCAGTCAGAAGAATGCAAAGTGATCCATTCTTGTCTCCTTGTACAAAGCTCAAGTACAGGTGGATCAAGGACCTCCTCATAAAACCAGATACACTTAAACTAATAGAAAAGAAAGTGGGGAAGACTCTCAAGCACATGGGCACAGGGGAAAGTTTCCTGAATAGAACACCAATAGCTTGTGCTCTAAGATCAAGAATTAACAAATGGGACCTCATAAAATTGCAAAGCTTTTGTAAGGCAAAGGATACTGTCAATAAGACAAAATGGCAACCAACAGATTGGGAAAAGATCTTTACCAATCCTGAATCTAATAGAGGGCTAATATCCAACATATCCAAAGAACACAAGATATTAGACTCCAGAGAATCAAATAACCCTATTAAAAATTGTGATACAGAGCTAAACAAAGAATTCTCAACAGAGGAATACTTAATAGCTGAGAATAACCTAAAGAAATGTTCAACATCCTTAGTCATTAGGGAAGTGGAAATCAAAACAACCCTGAGATTCCACCTCACACCAGTCAGAATGGTTAGGATCAAAAACTCAGGTGACAGAAGATGCTGGCAAGGTTATGGAGAAAGAGAAACACTCCTTCATTGCTGGTGGGATTGCAAGCTGGTACAACCATTCTGGAAACTATTTTGGTGGTTCCTCAGAAGATTGGACATAGTACTACCTGAGGACACAGCAACACCACTTCTGGGCATATACCCAGAAGTTGCTCCAACATGTAGTAAGGACACAAGCTCCACTATGTTCATAGCAGCCTTATTTATAATAACCAGAAGCTGGAATGAACCCATATGTCCCACAGCAGATGAATAGATACAGGAAATGTGGTATATTTACACAATGGAGTACTACTCAACTATTAAAAACAATGACTTTATCAAATTCCTAGGGAAATGGATAGATCTCATGGCTATCATCCTGAGTGAGGTAACCCAATCACAAAAGAGCATAGATGGTATGCACTCATTGATATGTGGATATTAGCCCAGAAGCTCAGAATACCCAAGATACAATTCACAAACCCTAGTAAACTCCAGAATAAGGATGACCAAAGTGTGGATACAAAGTATGGGGCAGAGACTGCCCCACCTAAGGATCCTTCCCGTATACAAGCAGCAAACCTAGACACTATTGTGGATGCCAGCAAGTGCTGGCTGACAGGAGCCTGATATAGCTGTCTCTTGAGAGGCTCTGACACTACCCGACCTATATAGAAGTAGAGGCTCACAGCCAATCATTGGACTGAGTACAGGGTCCCCAATGAAGGAACTAGAGAAAGGACCCACGGACCTAAAGGGGTTTGCAGTCCCATAGGAGGAACAACAATATGATCTAATCAGTACCCCAGAGCCCCCAGGGACTAAACCACCAACCAAAGAGTACACATGGTGGGACTCATGGCTCCAGATGCATATGTAGCAGAAGATGGCCTAGTCGGTCATCAATGGAGGAGAGGCCCGTGGTCCTATGAAGGCTCTATACCCCAGTGTAGGGGAATGCCAGGGCCAGGAGACAGGAGAGGTTAGGTTGGTGAGTAGGGGGAAGGGGGAGGGAATAAATAGTTTTATTTTTCCTGAGGGGAAACTAGGAAAGGGGAGAACATTTGAAATATAAATAAAGAAAATATCTAATTAAAAAAAATGTAAGATGGTCCTTGGCTTTAAAATGGCTGTTCCATGTTCAAATATTAATTTTGATAGAACATGTTTGCCTATTATTTCCTTCATTTTTCATAGTTATTTTATAATTGACATTGGCATATAGAATCAACTTTTCATTCTTAGGTTAATTTATTTTCCACAGCATATACATTTTTTATACTGTTGGATTTAGCTTGCTACTAAAATAGATTCCAAAGTTCCTTTAATATACTATATGAAATGCTAGAACATCTACCACAGTTATGGTATTCTATAGATATTTAAAACATAACCTGACCAAAAAAAGCAGTAGTTTA
The DNA here is from genome assembly GCA_019843855.1 of Hylomyscus alleni. Classification (NCBI taxonomy): domain Eukaryota; kingdom Metazoa; phylum Chordata; class Mammalia; order Rodentia; family Muridae; genus Hylomyscus; species Hylomyscus alleni. The sequence continues at coordinate 20,694 of JADRCC010575479.1, forward strand.
TTTTAAAAATTGGTTTGAATTGTTCTGGACATTACATTTAACAATGCCCTCATAAATGATGTAACAAACAGTTTAAGGATAGCAACACAACTCTGTGTACAACAGTTGCTGAGCTTGCACAAAGTCCCATGCTCAGCTCCAAAATTTGGTCACCGCCTTTCTTAACTATAAATAAATAGATCTCTAATCCTATAATTTCCCAGAGTGAAAGCTGAGGCATTTCCCAAGGTTTACCTTCTTGGAAATTTATCCTCATCTAATTACTTATTACCACAAACATGGTTATCAAACAGTCTAAGCCAATGTTGTATTTTAGCCTTAGATTGCAACAATTTCCTCCTGCATCTCCTGGATTATATATTCTCTTCTTATGCAATCTATGTACTAGTAGTACTAACTCACCTTTTATTTTTTTTCTAATTTATTTAATTATTTATTTGCACTCCAGATTTTATTTCCCATCTCCCCCCACCCTGTCCACACTCTTGACTGTTCCACATCCCACACCTTCTCCCCATCCCGTCTCCACGAGGATGTCCCCACCCCCCACCCCCCAACACCCAACCCCCAACCCCTATCCCACCTGACCTCTAAACTCCCTGGGGCCTCCAGTCTCTTCAGGGTTAGGTGCATCATCTCTGATTAAACACAGACTCAGCAGTCCTCTGCTCCATATGTGTTGGGGGACTCCTATCAACTGGTATATGCTGCCTGTTTGGTGGTCCAGTGTTTGAGAGATATCAAGGTTCCAGATTAATTGAAACTGCTGGTCCTCCAACAGGGTTGCCCTCCTCCTCAGCTTCTTTCAGCCTTCCCTAATTCAACCACAGGGATCAACAGCTTCTGTCCATTGGTTGGGTTCAAATATTTGCATCTGAATCTTTAAGCTGCTTGCTGGGTCTTCAGTTGTGCAATCTTGCTAGGTCCCTTTTTGTGAACGCTCCATAGCCTCAGTAATAGTGTCAGGCCTTGGGACTTCCTCTTGAGCTGGATCCCACTTTGGGCCTGTCACTGGACCTTCTTTCCTCAGGGGCCTCTCTATTTCCACCCCTGTAGTTCTTTCAGACAGGATCAATTATGGGTGAGAATTTTGAATGTGGGATGGCAACCCCCTCCCTCATTTGATTCCCTGTCTTCCTGCTGGAGGCGGGCTCTATAAGTTCCCTCTCCCTACTGAGCATTTCATCTAAGGTCCCTCCCTTTTGAGAGTCTCTCACCTTCCAGGTCTCTGCTCATCTTTTAAAAGGTGAATCAAACTTCATCACACCATTATTTAAGCCTGTTATTCCCAAACTAAATACTTAAGGCCCCACTGTGGCACCACACATCTATAAATCCCAGCAGAGCCTATTAACGGGCAGTGTGGCTTATCTACTGAGGCTCTGTATTCAAACAAAACAACAACATAAAGATAAAACTTACCATCCTTACGTCAGCCTATGATTTGTATGCAACGTGTTACACCTCTACCCACTCATGACTTGATAGCACTGCTTTTCATGAAAAAGGATGGCTTATTCTTTCCTTTACTTAACTAAGGATACATAACTATGTGGTTGTTCATTCCAAACTCCATTAGATTGCACCTCATCAGAGAGACTCACCTGTACTTTATGACATTCTCTTCTCCTAGATGTCTTCCTAGAGTACAAGCTACTGCCAAACTGCTTCTTTGTTTACTTATCAGTAAAGTATACAGGCATGCACACAAATATAAAGCCAAACATAACATATTTTTTAGTTTATTTACTAACTTATCCCAAGGAATAGATATGATTATAGTTCAAAAAGACCTGCAATAAATACTTGTCAGAAAAATGAAGGAAAGGTGACTTTTTCCCTTGTATTTAGTAAATTTCTATTAGGAACCAAAGATTGTGTAAAGCATAGTAATATTTCTTTTAAAATTACATACGATCCTAATAATTCCATAAATGAAAGATAATTATCCTCTTTTTAACCTTCAAGAGTCTAAGAAATTAAAACTTGATTGCAACTATAGATCATACAAGTGGTAAAGCTGGAGTCTACAATGTTTAAAATCAAGCTTCAACCCTCTAATAATCACAGACCACAGTCTGTAAAGTTAGGATTAAAAACCAAACACCACTAATAATCATCTAAATAGCTTTTGACAGACTTTTATAACATCAGTGGCCAGAATTTAGACAAGAACATCATGCTTCTACAGAAAATATTTTATTCTCATTTTCCAAGTTGCGGAAAAGCAGCTTCTATTAGAAGAAATGGCTGACGCTTTGGCCTTCCAAAATGGAATTAGACATTGACTTTCACAAAAATTACATATATTCACACAGTGTACATATTTTCACATATTCCTAAATGCATAAAAATTAAGAAACTCATGTAGCACTTGAGTTCCAGACCTGATTTATTCATTCCTTTGACTTCTCTTTTGGCAACTAGACCTTTGGAGTGAACAAAAATAATCTATTTTCTAGGCAGTCTATTTTCTCTCTATATGTTAATCTCACACACAATAAATTCTGAAGTCTTTTGACCAAAGCTTAAAGGTTATTCAGGAAAAGGAGTCATGAACCTGGAGCAGGAAGTTGTTCACTAGGGAAGCAGTCAGTTCCTTCCTTTCTAGGCCCAGGATGGAGAAGCACATCTTTATTTAGGCAAGTGTCAGCCACTCAGAGAATCGTATCCTCAACTTAAATCTTTGCAAAGATGATTCCTTTTGTGTCTTCAAAACACCTAAACCTTGTGTTTTGTTTTTATTATTACAAGAGTTCTTTACTTTCCAAAGCTTCAGTCCATAAAGGCATAGTGTCTGTAAAAAGGACTTGAGGAAGAAGTCAATCTACTGAAAGCAGGAATAAGTGGACAACAATACAAAGACCTGGAGGACTTCAAAATACCATCGCTACCTCTGTTCCATGAAAAACTACAAAGAGTGCAAAGGAAGAAGTCCCATCCACCAGGGCAGTGTGGGGGATGCAATGCCATTTGCTTAACCAAGAATGACATAAATTGGAAAGATTCAGGTTTAAGAAAGACTGTGTCTAATCTTGTTATAATGAAGGAACAGCAGGAAAGATAAAGATTAGAGATACATTTCAACTCTCATTCTTAAGTATATAGCTATATTTACATTATTTTGAAATAATTTTGAAAGATACAATTTATCAGTAAATTGATATTGCTTTATTTGTTTTTGTTTTGTTTTGTTTTGTTTTTTTGATTTTTCGAGACAGGGTTTCTTGTGTAGCCCTGGCTGTCCTGGAACTCACTCTGTAGACCAGGCTGGACTCAAACTCAGAAAGCCGCCTGCCTCTGCCTCCCAAGTGCTGGGATTAAAGGCGTATGCCACCACTGCCTGGCTTGATATTGCTTTAAAGTTGATTATAACTCACGAGGATTGATCTGAATTGTCCCAGACATTACATCCTGAGTTTGTTTTCTTTTTGCTGAATGAACTTGGCTTTTTACAAACCTAAAAATATGTATTCCTTTTGACTTTATTATAATATGGTAAATTGTGTTAAAAGATAAAAATCCAAAGCAAATAAAACATGACTAGACATAAATCAAAATATTCTATTTATGAAATCTGAAAAAAATTCTAGAAAGGTTGAGAAATATCTGAGCTCTATCAGAGCATATTTCACATAACTGTTTATTCTTATTTTCTTGTTAACAAATAATAGAAAGCAACACAGGATTTTCTAATGGCTGAGAAACACTTAAAGAAATACTTAGTAATCAGGGAAATGCAAATCAAGACAACCCTGAGATTCCACCTTATATCCATCAGAACGGCTAAGATCAAAAACTCAAGGGGCAGCACATTATGTTCATGGAAGCTTTTCTTGTAATAGTCGGAAACCAGAAATAACCAATATGTCCCTCAACTGAAGAACGAATAAAGAAAATCTTTCATTTACACAATGGAATACTACTCAGTTATTACAAACAAGGACATCATAAATTTTGCAAGCAAATGGATAGAAGTAGAAAATATCATCCTGAGTGAGATAACCTAAACCCAGAAATAAACACATGCTACTCACTTATAAGTATGGATATTAGCCATAAAGTACAGGATAACCACACTGCAATCCACAGACCTAAAGAAGCAAAATAACAAGGAGGGCCCAGAAGAGGATCATTGAATCTTTGTCAGAAAGAGAAACAAAATAGATATCACAGGTAGACGGAGGAAAGGAACTGAGTAGAAAAGGGAAGGGAGGAGTGAGGGGAGCATGTTAGGTATAGAAAGAGCGGGGGGAAAGAATGGAAATTGGAGGTGAGAGCATAGGAGTGGGATATCTCCGGGACATACCAGAGAACAAGGTATCTAAGGGGACAACTAGCTGAGACTCCTAGCAGTCAAGATATCGATCCTGTCTGTAGCGGCCACATTTTGTAATCAGGCAGGACTCCCAGTGGAGGGATAAAGATAGTAACCCAACCACAAAATCTTCCACCAAAAATGGGTCCTGCCTACACAATGTGCAGAGTCAAAGATAAAGAAGAGAAGGAGGGAATAGACAACCAATAACTGCCCCAAATTGAGACCCATCCCATGGGCAAGCACCAATCCCTGAAACTATTAATGATACTATGTTGTTCTTGCAGACAGGAGCCTAGCATAAAGGTCCTCTGAGAGGCTCATCCCAGCAGCCAAGGGAAGGAAATGCAGAGACTCATAGCCAAACATTAGATGGAGCTAGGGAGTCTTGTGAAAGAGTTGGAGGAAGGATTGTGGAATCTGAAAGAGGACAGGGACTCCACAGGAAGAACAACAGAGTCAACTAACTTGGACCCTTGGGGGCTCCCAGAGATTCAGTCACCAACCAAACACCAAACATGGGCTTGAACTATGCCCCCTGCACATATGTAGCAGATGTGCAGCTTGGTCTTCATCTGGGTGCCCCAAAAAGCAACCTGTTACCAACCTGAAGATCCAGTTTCCCTAACTAATCCGTCTTGTCTGGCCTCAGTGGGAAAGGATTTGCTTGGTCCTGCAGTGACTTCATGTGTTGGGGTGAGTGGGGTGAGGGATAAACCATTCTCAGAGGAGAAGGGAGGGAGAATCTGTATGAGAGGTTACTGGGAAGGAGGCTGATACTGGGATGTAAAGTGAATAATAAATTTTAAAAATGAAAAAGTATCTGCTAACAAATGGAGTAAGAATAAAATTCCTACTCATGTAGATGATGTAGTTTTTCTACTATGATGAAGGCTAATTCTGGGGATCAAATCTCCTTTAATTTCCTGTCTCTTATACCTGTGTCATTTTATTGCTTCATTCAGACTCCTAACATATCGTGTGTAGAACAGGAAGAGGTATTTGAGACAAAGGTATGGTGTAGTATAGAACGTATTTGGCCTATTTCCCAGAGCTTCTAAAGCACTTGAATTTACTTCATAAGGCAGAGTTGTCTGTTATTCTTTCTTAACAAGCTGATTTGGATCTGGTTTTATGCAAATGGGTGACAGGTGGTGGGGACACCAGATAGATGCATGGGGCTTGTTGTCAGAAATACTGGTTAGACTAGAGGTGGAACCTAGGTGAAAGTGGAAATGAGCCAATGTCTATACACTATTGAATATCTGCAAGCTTCAGTGAGCTTCAGTAGTGCCAGACACATGGCAATGCCTTGATAATGAAGCCTTAGCCAGGGCATGGAGTTTGTGTCTGTAAAGAATAAATGTAAGCAATATAAAAGAATTACAAATGTAACTCAGCCCAGCGTGTGTGTGTGTGTGTGTGTGTGTGTGTGTGTGTGTATGTTTGTGTGTTTGTGTGTGTGTGTGTGTGTGTGTGTGTGTGTGTATGTGAGTGAGAGAGAGAGAGAGAGGTGATAAGGTAAATGCCCTGACTAAATGAATGTCTCAATTTTGATTGGGTAAAATGTTACCATGGATCTAAGCCAGGAGTGTATGAATGGAAGTGATAAGACCCAGTACCAGATAAAGTAATGCTTAAAAACCCCGATATGGCAACTGCAACTTGCCCAGATGCCAGGGCCCGACAGAGACTCTTCGAGTGGAGACCAGCTTATTCCCCAGAGTCAGCCGACCAATTCCAGACACCCAACTCTGGGCGAAGGCTCCAGCGAAAATCCAAAACACAGCAGGAAAGGCTGCAGGCCTTGACTGTGCAGCCATCGGAGCCAGGCTATGACATATGCCAGACCTGAGGTGAGTGAGGTGAGTGTGTGAATGAACGCGATCTCATTTCATTTTCTATTTGTTTTATGAATAAATACTAACCTGATCCTCCCAGTCACTGGCACTCTCTCTCTCTCTCTCTTGCTCTCATCTCGATCCCTAAACCTAACTCAAGACAGTGTCTCCTCCTGATTCCTTGCCCTGTGAATCTTTTTTCATCTGTCTATTTACCATATCACTGGCAACATTACTTATAAGACCCAGTGAATCAGACATTTCTTTACTGTCTTTGCAACTTAATTAAACCCCAAAACAGAGGAATGGAAACACCAATTTAAAACTGCTTTGCTTAAAGTATGGGAGACCTAATGTAATGTAGTAATGATGTACAGAATAGGGGATGTCTTGTATGTCTGAGTTCATAACCAATGCTATCTGGTACTTTCTTCAGTGTTACAACTACATTGAAAAGAACCCAACAGGTGTTCAGTGAAGAATAACTTATGTCTTATTTCATTTCCTTGTTTCTGTGATAAAATAGCCTAGTAAAGCAACTCTGCCTTAGTGAGAAAAGGTTTTATTTCAATTTACAATTCACGGGTATAATTCATCACAGTGGGGAAGTCACAGGAGTGGGAAGCTTGAATCTCCTGGTCACATTGTGTCCCTAGTTAAGAAACAGTCAAATGCATGCTAGTGCTCTTCACAGTCTCATCACGTGTATAGAATCCCAAAACCTCTGCTAGGGGAGTGGTTCTGCCCACAGTTAAGATGGGTCTTCCCACAGCAATTACCATAGTCAAGATAATCCTTCATAGGCATACTTAGAGGCCCATTCTCTGGTAATTTCAGATTCTGTCAAAGTGGCGAGTAAAACCAGCCATCACAGTTGGCATGAGGGAATGGGGGGAATACCACACTTACATTTTAAATAAAAAATGTATTATGTGAAAAAAAATATGCTTTTTCTGTCTCTTACCAAATGTCAATAAACAAAACAAATATCTGTAGAAGTTTAAATGGTTCTTCATCCCTGTCCCATGTTCCCAGAAATAAGACTCAGACTCAAAATATATTTATAAATACCATGGCCATAAAGATAGGCTCTTCTTTAACTAGATCATAAGTTATTATAATACATTTACTATAATCTTCATTATGCCACATAGCTGGTGACTTGTGTTCATGTACCATGTGTCCTTCTCATCACATCTTCCCAGGTGAATCTCCTATGACTGGCTCTATCCCAGTTTTCTCTCTGTCTCACAGATGGCTGATCCTCTATTCTACCCTTATCTGTAGGCCACAGGTTTTTTGATTGATAGGTGATGCATCCATATAATACACAAGATATTCTCTCTACAATTCCCCCTTTATAGTCCAATAAAAGGCTCTTTTTCATTAAGATATAAATTGAATACAATTATAACAATTATGAAAACTATAAGGTATGATATATATTTAGAGTGTCCAGTCCATAGTATTTGGCAATTAAGGAAGACTTTCTATTATCTTTCCTATCTTGGTGTATTCAAAATAGCTTTGTGCCTAACTCAAATTTTATCCCAACTTGAATTATCAACCTAAAAACATATTTTTAGTCCTTAAACATTTTCTTAAATCCTAAGTAACTCAATCATAATTATGAAACTATAATTATCTAGTCTTCAACACGATCAGAGACTTGAGAAGGGAAATAATATTATCTAAGTATACAATAAGTACAGGCAAGCATTTCCAAAACTTTAGAAAAGACAGGCAGCTGGCTACATGAACAGTTATACACTATTCTAAAATATTGGAGCATCATATTCAGCTTTCTGACCCAGAATATCTGACAGACATTTTTGTGAAGCATGAATTATGAAAGACTTGCTTACATTGTTTTATCAGAGTCCAATATTCAATTCTCCTGCATTTAAGCTCATCCTTTCTAGACTGCATTCTGTCTGCAGATGAAGTTAGGGTATTTTCATTGCCTGGTGGTAAACTTGGCATAAATGAAGCCATCTCCAAATGGAAGTTCTTCAATGCTTGTCATCTTCTTCCAAGTCAAATGGAGTGTGGCCAGGAGCTAATATGTCTTAATATAAAAAAAAAAAAAAAACTCTTAAATTAATAAAAAGAAAAAAATCTTTAAATGCAATATTCTATGAGTTTCTGAGATTTTTGAAGATATCTATCTATTCATAGCATATCTGAACAAGCAAATATTGCCTGTTTCTAGTTATTTATTATCTATTTAAACCAAGATGCAAATTTTTGTGAAAACCTAGACTAGTATCTGACATGACCATGAGTTTGATTGTCTGAAAATTCCTAACAGTTTGCGATAGCAGCTATTAAAAGGAGTGAAATTAAATCTTGTGAGTTGCATATGCATAATAACAATATAAAAGTTAAAAACAACATATATTATATCATAACAAAATTAGCCTTAAATTTTATATCAATATACAAAGATTTATATCAGTGAAAAACCTTAAACCTGTATCAATATACAAAATCCATACCAATGTGAACAAAAATAATCTTATGTAAGAATACCCATATTTCTATGTTAAAGAGCAGA
>JADRCC010575485.1:10460-26912 GCA_019843855.1 Hylomyscus alleni
TAACGAGCCCTGGTCCAGGGATACTGGATAACGAGCCCTGGTCCAGGAAGCCCATCCAGTTTCTATGATGGCACTGGTTCTGCTGGCACAGATTAAAAAGAAGTTGCAAACAAGTGAGTTAACACGTAGCAGCAAGATCACAGTCCCCTCTGGAGGAAATCATCCCCAAGGGAAAATCCACAGGTGATCCATCAGTGGGGACGAGGAGTCTCTTACGGGAGCAGATGTGGATAGTTAGGTTGGTAACACAGTTATCATAAGAATCTGACTCCTGGGTGATGCCAGGAGATCCTCAATGCTCACTCTAACCCCTCCTACTCTACTTTGTCATTGTTGTTTTTACCTAATAGTCTTGGGGAAACAATAATTCAAGCTTTAGAATCAACTCCAGGCTGGGCAGGGGTTTTTTGTTTGTTTTGTTTTGTTTTGTTTTTGTATTTTCGAGACAGGGTTTCTCTGTATAGCCCTGGCTGTCCCAGAACTCACTCTGTAGACCAGGCTGGCCTCGAACTCAGAAATCTGCCTGCCTCTGCCTCCCAAGTGCTGGGATTAAAGGCATGCGCCACTACCGCCCGGCCAGGCTGGGCAGTTTTGACCACACATGTTCTGTATACCACCCCCACTCCTTTTTTTTTTCCTTTTTTTGTTTGCTTGTTTGTTTTTGAGACAAGATCTCACTATGTAGCCCTGGCTGGCCTTGAACCCACTGAGCTATGCCTGCTTCTGTGCGTACGCCCCGCTCCACACATCCCTCTTGACTGTCATCTCCCCATCAGCACAGTTAACTTTGGCCACTGGCACTGAGCACATGGACTCAGGATGACATGAATTGGTCTAGAGCTCACCAATTAGGATGCGTAGCTGGCCTGTGAGCTCCAGCGATCCTCCTGTCTCTCTCTCCCTAGATCTGGGATTACAAGTACACACTATCACACCTGGCTTATTTTACATGAATTCTGGGGATCAAACTGGGGTGTCCATGCTCAGAAGGCAAGCACTTTGCCAACTGAGCCATCTCTCCAGCCTTCAGAGATTCTGTGTGTGTGTGTGTGTGTGTGTGTGTGTGTGTGTGTGTGTTTATGTGTGTAATGCATAGTAAAGTACTGAATAAGTAATATAATACCCATATTTAGTTTCGAAATAATCACAAAAGGAATGAGGGTGAAACAACATGGAACATATGGTGACAATTATTGAAGCTAATGGTGAGAACCTTGGGTCAGGGTCAAGTGTCCTGAAGCAAGCATCTTGCACCATGGGACTCAGAACTCCATTCAGCCACAATGGAGCATGGGCGGTGGGCAGTCAGAGTAGGGAGAAGGATGAACAGGAAGGAACTGGGAAGGACAAGTCAGGGCGCACACACTCACCTACAGCTGACAGGGCAACAGTAGGTTTCCTCGTGTCTCTGAAAAAGAAATCAGACAGAAGTCAAATGCTCATCATCATGTACCAAGAGCCAGACAGCGCACTCCACTGTCTGCTCACACTCTGGTACTCTCTTCTAATTTGGACTTAACAGTGTTTTAAGAATCTTTAAAAACTGTGTAGAGAGGTCTGTTTGTCAGATAGTTCAAATAAGAAAATCTGGGTGGATCCCAGAAACAGATTACATTACTCATCACAGCCTAGGTAGTCCATGTGTGATGTGTGATAGGAGAGACCATAAGACTCAGCGTCCTGTGCTGGCCATGGGCACACACCTGTAAGTCCAAGATGCAGGAGGCAAAGGCGAGTGGATCGTGGATCGCTCTCATTTCGAGGCTACCCTGGTCTACATAGCAAGTTCCAGACCAGCCATAATGAATAGTGAGAGCCTGCCTCAAAAAGAGAAACAGAATCCCTCCTTACAAGAACTTCTTATAGAAGGTAGCTGAAGCAGTCAGGCTCATTAAACAGAAACTGGAACTGCAGTTGGAAATAGGTAAGTGCTTAGGTCCAAGTGCTGGAGGGAATGGAGAGCTGTGTAAGTGTAAAGTTTAGGATTTGTAAGACAATCCTAATTTCAGGATACTGTAGTTACAAATACAAGTCATTGCAATTTTAGTGACGAATAATTACTGCAGATATAAAAAAGTACAATAGTCGATTACAGAGTCAGAGGGGCAACTTCCACAGAGACATATGAGAGAAGCAGTTGGCTCCCTGGTATTAAGGAAGCTCACTATTTATTGTTTCTTAAACTTCCCAAATTAACATTCCATTTTCAACTAAGAAATTTTTATGTAGCCCTGGGGCTCACAGGTTTATTAAACAGGTATAAAATCAAAACATCTCAGATTCATTTTGTGTTTGATTTTGAATTAATTTTTAGGTCAATAGATGTTCAGAAATCTTTTCTTGTTGCCAATTTTTTTTTAACAACCTCATACATTCAGGTGTAACTTAAATAATGCCAACTTGGAGTAGCGTCTTTTTTTTTTTTCTTTTTTTCTTTTTCTTTTCTGTGTTTGTTTGTTTTTGTTTTCAAGACAGAGTTTCTCTGTGTGGCCCTAGATGTCCTGGGGTTCACTCTGTAAACCAGGTTGGCCACAGACTCAGAGATCCACATGCTTCTGCATCCCAAGTGCTAGGATTAAAGGCATGTGCCACCATGGCGGGGTAATTCAGTGTCTAACTAATGAAAATACTTGCTGTATGTATAGGAGAGGTACTCCCCACTCCTGTCCCTTCGCTCCCTGAGGACTCTCTATTTGCTGAAGTCTTTCTTCTTCACTTTCGAATTCTACGCTTCTCCTCAGGTGTTGTCCTGAGACCCACAGGCTTAAGAGCTGGTCTGCAGGTAAGGCGGCCATATTTAGTCAAGCCAGATGCACACATCTTACTGCCTCAGACCACTGTTGGTGGTTTGAATAGTCTGTTCTCCTCCATCTCTGGCTTGCCACCTGTCTACACTCCCAGCTGATGGGGTGAAACAACCAAAGTCCCTGCCACAAGGGAAGCAGTGACCTGGCAGCCAGGGGCCTCTAGTATACAGATGGACCCCTCGGAATGATCAGCAAAAAGAGCTGTTCCTAGACAAGGCAGGCCTCAGGCCAGGAGCTCTTTTAACTTTAATTTATGAAGGGCAACCATATGAGCAGGTCATTAGCTCCCCTACCCTATCCCACTCCAACAGCAGGGGAACAGAAGCCTCACTGAGCCATAGAGCTAAGCAGATGTCTTAGCAACTCATCACTTGCACTCTCTGCAGACCAGCTTGACTTGCAAATGCCAGCATCTGTGCTGCTTTGCCAAAAGGATTTGCCTGGCCTCTGAAGACTGCTTTGCAGGACCTTGACAAGCCTAAAGAGCCAAGGCATTCAGACGTCTAGGGGCAGCCATCAGCTCTGCCTGCAGTCCCCTGCTTCCTAGGTCCTCACAGCTGAGGATGGTGTCTCCTCACTGCCTTCTATAACTGCCTGTCTTATTCATCCCATCAGCTCTTCTCTTACCTCTTACCATACCTGCTCTCACATCCTGGTCTAGGATCTGCATCCACGGGAATCAAACTAAGACACTTAAGCTCTAACAAAGTTCTCAGCAGTCCACCAAGGGGCCACATCCTTCCATTGTTCTTACTTAATATCCCAGATGTAGATGTAGGTGTCCACAGAGCTGGTGACCAGGAGATCTGGCTCAAACACTGCCCAGTCCAAGTCGCTGGCAGAGACAAATAGAACAGAAAGACAGAGCTTCAATGTCTCGTTCAAAAGCACTAACAAATTCAGTTTCTAGTGGCCTCATGTCTTCACAATGGACCTCCTAGCACGGCTCAGGGCAAGGCACTAAAGTTCTGTGCCAGTGAACAAGAGTTAAGTGAGCTGAGAAAGAAACTCAGGTCCTTCTCCCTAGAATTGCCAGCGATAATCCTATGTGCTCCTGAAAAGAAATGGGGCATTTCACCTTACAGAATGCACAGAGGCAGATGCCGCAGATGCTACAGGGCCACAGCAAGGTTCTGTCAAGCCTGCCATTTTTCTGAGTCTTGACCCAGAAAAGCCTAAGTTCCTTTTCTTTTCTCTTTCTATCTCTTTCTAAGTACGTTTTCCCTAAAATTCCCCTCCATGCAGGTTTAACCCAAACAGCCTTTTCCTCTTCTCCGTCTTCCTCCTCCAGGCAGATGTGAGATCACAGCTTACCTAACCCTAACCCTGGAGCTTTTCTTTTCAACTCTATTAAACTGCCCTTAAGCCTTAGAAATAACAAATAAAACATAAGCTCCTCCCTTCCCCTAACAAATCCCACTCGTCCTCTCCCTACTCTGTCCTCCGCTATCTCTGAATAAACAGACAAAACACGGAGGAAGCACAGAGTGAGCGCGGAGTTATCAACCACAGGAGCCTTGGGTAAACCGCCTTAAGCAGTAACAAAACTGTTCCTTCCTGCCTGTTACTCTCAGTCCCAGGAAAGGCAGTAATCCTCAGACATTGTATACACTTAAGTAGCTAACCTTTCCCATCACTTCCAGGTCAGACATTCTGTGTGCACTCAAATGGCTAACTTTTCCTATCACTTCCAGGTCACTTCCCCCAGCCCCACACTCCCTGTTAGTACTCTCCAGGAAAAGGAAATAGCAACCCTGTAGAAAACAGGATCAAGGAACACTCTGGAAAGCCCCATGTGGAAGGCCACTCTGAAGCAAGAGCCCCATGAAGCAATCATCCATGGCTGCTGGCTGGTGTGTCCTGGCATCCTGGCCACTAGACACTGAATAGGGACATTATTTTATAACAGTTTCTCCTTCCTGCAGCAAAAATCAGTCCTCACCCTGTAGTTTGGTCTGGGCTGAAGCCAAGTTATACTTCCTAAATTTAAGTGGCTGTGATCTTAGTTATCTCGGTAGGCACTTTGCCTGGAAGTCTGAGCCCTGCTGGCTACTCAGGGCAAATGCGATACAGCAGGTCAAGCATGAGAAGAGGGTGGCATCTTCCTTTCATTCATCAAAGGACTGTGACAAAGTGAGACAGGTCAAGGAGCTGCCCAGGGGCAATGCCTACCTGATAACTCGAGTGTGCCCCTGCAAGGTTGTGCCAACTTCCCCGCTGCCATCTTTCCACTTATAAAGGTCGACCCGTTGATTACTCTGAGAGGAAGCAAGGACGAGAAGACACTGAGTGGCTCGGCACATACCTGGGGTGGCAGCTCTCACCTAACTGCTTAAGGTAAAGGTGAAGTCATACAGAAGCTCACTTTATGGCAGATTCTCTGGGTTCATCTTTTAAAAAGCAGTCCAGTAAGTACTGGAACATAGCTTAGTCTGGGAGTATGAGGACCTGAGTCTGATGTCCAGCACCCATATAAAAAGCTGGGCACAGAATTTCTGCACTGGGGAAGTGGAGTCAGGAGAAACTCTGGGGTTACTGGCCATCCGGTTGAGCCAAATTAGTGAGCTCCAGGTTCAGTAAGAGACCCTGTCTCAAAAAATATGGTGGAGAATGACCGAGGAAGACATCCCACAGTGACTTCTGGCCTCTACACACATGTACACACACATAATCACACACACACACAAGCAGGAACAAGTATCCACATGTACATACACAAACAATAGTAATCATAAAGGGTCAGGCATGGAAATCTACAGTTGTTCTTGAGCAGTTGTTCTCAAACTGTGGGTTGTGATCCCTTTGGGGGTCAAATGACCCTTTCACAGGGGTTGCCTAAGACTATCTGCATATTAAATATTTACATTATGATTTATAAGAGTAGCAAAACTGCCGGGTGGTGGTGGTGCACACTTTTGATCGCAGCACTTGGGAGGCAGGGGGATTTCTGAGTTCGAGGCCAGCCTGATCTACAGAGTGAGTTCCAGGACAGTCAAGGCTATACAGAGAAACTCTGTCTCAAAAAAACAAAACAAACAAACAAAGAGTAGAGTGGCAAAACTATAGCTATGAAGTAACAATAAAAATAATTTTATGGTTGGGAGTCACCACAATATGAGGAACTGTGTTAAAGGGTCACAGCATTAGGAAGGTTGAAAACCACTGTTAGAGAGAAAAGAATGGTGACAAAGAGTCTGGAGAAAGGTGCCAGAGATGACATGGCCCAAAATCTTTTTGGAGAGTGATGAGTTTCTCAGAAAACAAAAAGAAGCTAGGTATAAACCTGGGGAATTCACAAATAGGTACCCAAAACCTACAGAGGTTAACCAAGCTAATGAACTCCAATTAGGAAAGAATCCCACCCTTGGAATGAATGAGACATTTTTGTTTTAATTTATTTCTTTTTAATTATCTGCTTGTGGGGAAGAGGAGATCTGCATGTGAGTGTAGGTGCCCACACAGACCAGAAGAAGCCAGAGGTCCCCTGGAGCTAGTTACAGGCAGCTGTGAGCCACCAAGGTTTGTGCGAGGAACTGAACTCAAGTCCTCTGAAAGGGCAGTACTTGCTCTTAACTGCTGAACCATCTCTTCTAGCTGCTGACGGACGAGGCGTTTGCTCCCTCTGAAGGCAAAGAAGGTCAGCTCAGAGCAGCTCCCATTCCTCCTCCTTGATGCATAGTTACTATTTATGGTCATCTGCCATGCAACCTCTGGCTAGTTACATTGTCACTAAGGAAGGTAACTCACTATACACAGAAATGAAGACATCCACTTGCTTCTCATTAAATATTTGGATTCAGTCCCTAGAAATACAAAGTCTCACACAGACCAGGGCCAGCAAATTACTTACACACTCAAAACCTGCAAGGCATCTTGCCTCTTCTTTCAGAAAGAGGCAAATCTCCCTTTTTTATTTTTATTATATGTGTATGGGTGTTTAGCCTTTGTATATATCTGGGCAGTATGCTCATACTTGGTGCCCATGAAGGCTAGATGAGGGTGTCAGATCTCCTAGAACTCAAGTTATGGTTATGAGCCATTATGTAAGTTCTGGGAATCGAACCCAGGTCCTCTAGAAGATCATCTATCCAGTGATCTTAACCACTAAGCCATCTCTCCAGCTCCATAAACCTCTTTTTTCCCCTTTTACTGAACAATGAGGACTATATTTTCTTCTTTATACCAGACAAAGACTTGCCAGCCCTCAATGGCACTCCTTTTTTTTTTATATATATGAATGCTTTTGTTTTATTTTTGTTAAGGACACATTTGTCTTCCAATTTCTTATTTATTTATTTATTTATTTATTTATTTATTATATGTAAATACACTGTAGCTGTCTTCAGACACACCAGAAGAGGGCGTCAGATCTCATTACGGGTGGTTGTGAGCCACCATGTGGTTGCTGGGATTTGAACTCATGACCTTCTGAAGAGTAGTCGGTGCTCTTCCCCACTGAGCCATCTCACCAGCCCGGCACTCCTTAAATGAACTCACCGAAGCTGCAAAATAGTGTGCAAAGCTGTCATGAGGATTCCACTGCACAGCTCCAATGTCCCATTTGCTCTGGCGGGAGATTTTCCGGTGACCTTCAAAAGGGGCATCCAGATTGACGATGTACAGGAATCTTCGGCTAGAACGACATCAATGTTATAGCCACACAGCACTGTAAGCGCACGCACATGACGCTAGGAAACCACATTTGGAGTTGCATGCCGTTTGCTCCCAAAACTCTCAGATACACATGACAATCATATACTCTGAAAGGCACACAGGTGACAAGTGCAACCCAAGCTGATGGCTACACAAAGGGGACAGTATCTCTGTGACAGCTACTTCCATGGTTGGCCTTCACTCCCCACATCCATCCCTCATCAGAGTGTATCTGGTCCCTCTGTGCTCAGCTCTTCCCCCGACTTTTCTCAGTGTCCCTGGCTAGGATCCATTTCCACTTCCATATTAATCCACTGCAGGAGCTGCATTTCAATCAACTATGTTTTCTCTACAAGAAGGCTACCAAATGTTAAGGCTCTTGTCTCAATTCACCTGCATATGTGGAAACTACACGATATCTAGAATATCTTTATAAGCCCAATATTAGCAGGCACAGAGCTTTACCTTCAATAAATGTGTTAAACATACTTATTACTGGACCAAAATCCTGCAGAAAAATCTCAAATTCCACCATAAGTCTACTACTTGGAAACAACCAGATCTATCAGGGAGAGAAACTGATGACCCAAGAAATAGGCATAACAATTAAAGTAACATAGTACATATGTCAATAGCAAGTTTAAAGTGTCAATCAATATAAAGAACCTGAAAACTAAGAATGCTACATATTTTTTAAGAAAGAAAACTCGCTTGGTCAGTGAGTTAACATCCCTGCAGTAATCTCCTTCCTGGGGAGGAGGAGACAGATGGCTCTCTGAAGCTGGCTGCCCAGCCAGGCTTATGTTATCTCTGAGTTCCAACCCAGCAAGAAAACCTATCTCAAAATTGAACAAATAAGGTAGACTGTGCCTGAGGAATGACACCTGAGTTAACACACACACACACACACACACACACACACACACCTCAATAATGAAAGGAGGAGGCAGGAGGTCCTCTGAGTGCCCAGACATAGGCCAAAGCAATCATGGTGAAAACTTCTTTAGAGGTATAAGGATTTTAAAGGTTCTGTTGAGACAAATCCAACACACATGAAGAGCCTAAAATGTCTGCATAACTGTGACTCAGAAGGCTGAGGCAAGAGGATGGCAGGCCCAAAGTTAGCCTGCTCAACTCAGCGAGATCCTCTAAAAAAGTTTAAAGAAGCTAGAGGAGGGGCCAGGCGGTGGTGGCGCACGCCTTTAAAATCCCAGCACCTGGGAGGCAGAGGCAGGCGGATTTCTGAGTTCGAGGTCAGCCTGGTCTACAGAGTGAGTTCCAGGACAGCCAGGGCTACACAGAGAAACCGGCTCGAAAAACCAAAAAAAAAAAAAAAAAAAAAAGAAGCTAGAGGGGGTGGGGACATCTGAGAATGTCGATCAGTAGCCTAAGAGGTCCTGGGTTCAATCCTCAGTACTTGGGGTCTGGAGGCTCAGAGAACCCCAAATACCAACTCAGCCCTTAACAACTGTTACAAAACACCAGTGGGAAGCAGGGGAATATCAGACAGGTGACAGCCTATGACCTACAGAGCACATGGCAGAAGTATCAGATCCTCATCTTCAGCTGTAAGAAGTCAACTTACAGTGAGCAAGCCAGTCACAGCCAGATGCAGCAGTGTAAGTGGAAACTGGTGACCATCAAAAGATAGGCCTAAACCATAGTCAAGAGCGCGTCCTGGCCGGGCATTGGAATGGAGAGCTGTGAGGCAGATACTGCTACTCCTCCACACAGGCTTTGCAGCACTACTCAGTTCTAGACCGTAAACCAGGGACTTATTTCCTCAAGAACATGATACCACAAAGAGTAAGTAGGCAATCAATGATGCCATATACTTTGTGGCCACTAAAACTAATAACCCAAATAATATTTTAAGAGAAAATCTCATGATATAATGGGAAGTGGTTTTTTTTAATAAAAACCACAAACTTGATTATTTTATAAATATATAAATGCATTTACTAAATACAGTTATACACTATGTTTTCTATACATTTAACATTGCTATACTAAAATTGTCATTGAATTTATTATATTCTATTCTAAAAAAATAAACACAAAGGATATACTAAATATACTTATCAGTTAAAAAAAAAAAAAAAGATGCCATATACTGCACACCACTGACCTGTATACTCTGAGTAAGAGAAAAGAGAACTGCATCCTAATAAGAACACTTATTTATTCGTGTGTGTGTGTGTGTGTGTGTGTGTGTGTGTGTGTGTGTGTGTGGGCGCGCGCGCGCGCGCGTGCTGCGGTGTGAACGTGTGTGAGGTCACTGTTGGCTATCTCCTTTAATTGCTCCCAGCCTTCTTTCTTAAGAACTTATTTTATTTTTAATTACATGTGTGTATACGGGGGTGGGGGTCCATGAAATGCAGGTGATCAAAGAGGTTAAAAGAGGGCATCAGATCCCTTGAGTCTGGACTTTCAGGCAGTTGTGAGCTACCTAATGTGGATGGTGAGACCTGAACTTGGGTCTGCTGCAAGAGCAGTATATACTCTTAATTGCTGCTTTTTAAAGATAGGGTCTCTCTGAACATGGGCCTTGGAGGCTCAGCTAGGCCGTCTGGCCAGTGAGATTCAGGTACCCTTCCTTCTCTACTTCACTAGAGCTAGGACTGCAGGCAAAGCAGTGCTTGACTTTTTCTATGGGTCCTAGGGCTCAAACTCAAGTCCTCATACATGCATGGCAAATGCTTTCACTGGCTGAGACAGCTCCCCAGAAACAACCAATAAAGTTATTGAAAAATAAAGCTAAATTTGAGAGAGAAGGCCAGTTATCTCAAGCAATATAGAAGAGTCTGGGTCTCTAACTACATTCTGGTTCAACTCTAGGGTTATCAGGAAAGACCAGAATCTTACCGTTTTTAAGTGAGAAAACTATATAGTCCAATTCCTTTTTGGTAGAAGTAACTTGCTTCTCGAGGGCTGGCAAGATGGCTCCGTGGGTAAAAGCACTTGCCACACAAACCTGATAACCAACATTCAAACCCCAAATCATATGGTGGAAGAAAATAATTGATTCCCCACAGTTGACTTCTCACCTCCACAAATGTACCATGCCAAACATGCACACGTGTGCGTGCGCACACACACACACACACACACACACACACACACACACACACACACATTAAATCATTTTTTTAATTCTTTCATGAGAAAACCAAAGTTCAGTTAGGAAAACTGAGTAATTGTCCAGAGAACCCAGGTCCCCTCAACCCTCCTAACCGCCTCTTTAACCGTATTAGACCAATTCTTTGACGAGATCATGTGGTAACAAGAACACTGCCATCTCAAGGCCAAACTACACATCACTAAAATGTGAGTTCATTGCTTACCTGTGAGAGACAAAACAAAAACAAAAACAAGACCAAACAAAACCTCAAAGAATCCCTGCAAGTGCCCTTGTGATCCTTAGGATATGAACACTACACCCTTAGATTGTCCTCAAACATAGATATAGTTTTCAATTTCCCAGGAACTTATACTGTGTTCCCCAGAACTTGTGGCAGACAAACTCTGAAAGATCACTTACCCAGAAAGCACTGCATGCTGCCCAAGACAGTCCACAGACATGGCAGTTGCCTATGAGAGAGAACACAGTTTTAGTTCTCCTGGCAAAATAACCAGGAGAGAAGACAGACCTATCTTTGGCTCTTCTTCCTGTTTCTCAGGAATAATCCATGATCAAGTATTAGTGTTCTGCAGTGGATACTTTCCAGTGTCTCACCCTTCCTAATGCTGTGACCCTTTAACACAGCTCCTCAAGCTGTGGTGACCCCCCAACCATAAAATTATTGCATTAGTACTTCATATCTGTAACTTTGCTACTGTTAGGAACTGTAATATGTTTTTGGAGATAAAGGTTTGCCAAAGGGTTGAGAACCACTGCTTTAAGCCCTTTTAGTTTCCACCCAGATCTTACATTCACTTTGACAAATGACAGCTTCTGTTTAACACACACACACACGAGGACTAAACACAACCGAAACAGTACGTTCTAAGTTGAGAAGACAGATGTTCTAGAGCCCTCAGGGAATCTGACTAGCACAGAGCAAGAAACAGCTACTAAGAAGACCCTCTCCTACAGAAGCTAACCTAGAACATTGGTACCACAGAACACCCATTTCTTCCCATAGCACATGGGACCTTCTTGAAGCCATATGGCATATTTCTCAAATACCATTCCTACTGAATCCAAGGTTTTATTCTTAATATTTTAGCCATTTTTTATTATAAAGGGTTACATGAGGTTATTTTTATGCAAGTTCACAATGTACTTTAAGCATATTGTCACACGTACCCCTGCACCCCACTATCCTCCAGGGTAATACTATTACTAATGTGTCCATCCACATTCAGTCTGAAATTCCATCTCCCAGATCCTAGTGAGCATTACGTCATGACTCAGAGCCTCATCTCCAAGTCTGTACCAAGCCTAGTGAAGGTAAGGCGTGCGGCTGCCTGAATCCTAGCAGTTACAGTTACAGCCTTACACTGTCATTTCTGTATCATCTGTTTGGTCACTAAACGCTCTGAGTTCTTCCCGAGAGAGCATGCTGGAAGAATTCGCTTTGTGGATGCTGCCACAACCATAACCAATGAATGGCAACACCAACCCGACCCCCACTAGCTTCACTAATGGTTTTCTCACAGGTACCTACCTACCACTCAAAACCCATGTCATCCCTAGTCCTGGAGACATGAAGCCAGATTGTCTCCCAGAGGCTGAAAAGTGATGAAAACATCCTTCATATTGCCCTAGAGTCCTGAGCTTGACACCATGCCGTCTCTAGAACCCTTCTGTGTAATGTACTGATTAATGCTGTAAAGAGGACAAGATGGTCTCTCCAACAGGGAGCAGCATCTTTCTAGAGGGCATCTCATGGACAATCTGACCACAGCCTCAAGATTCTGGGTTCTTGATGCACATCCCTTGTGTCTGCTACACAAGGCTAATTAATAAAATACTCCTCTAGCTAGAGCTGCCAGTGGTTTACTGATATGATTAAGGAACCCAAGTATCCATCAGGGGAATGAATGGAAGATTATAAAGAAAAGTACTCAACATCATAGTAGATTGTTATTATTCAGCCTTTAAAAACAGAAATGGCTCAGTGGTTAACAGCACTGGCTACTCTTCCAAAGGTCCTGAGTTCAAATCCCAGCAACCACATGGTGGCTCAAAACCATCCATAATGAGATCTGATGCCCTCTTCTGGTGTGTCTGAAGACAGCTACAGTGTACTTAGATATAATAATAAATCTTTAAAAAAATCCTTTAAAAACAGAAATTGTGATAGATTCATGCTACAACAGGAGTAATTCTTAGGATTACACCAAGTGAAACACACCTAACAAGACACTAGTACAAGATGACTCCACTTAAGACATGTGTGGAGGTTTGAAAATGTTCCATAGGCTCGTGTATTTAAATGCTTGGTCCCCTATGGGTGGGGTTGCAGGGAATGTTACCTTTAGGAGGTCCTGGAGGAAGCAAGTCACCAGAAGCAGGCTTTACTGCCTTACCTTACGTCTAGCTCTCCCTTTGCTTCCTGTGTGTGGTTGAGATTTGATCTCTCAGCTTCCTGTTCCGTCTCTCACACCTCCCCTACCATTATGGACTCTCCCTCTAGAACCATAAGCCCAAATAAACTCTTCAGTTATGGTATTTTATTACAGCAACAACAGCCAACACAAAAGGTAGTAATACAGCAGGAAAGCTCACAGAGACAAAGTAGAAGCTGACAAGGCTGGGGGAGTGTTGTTTAATGGGTATAGACCTTCCATTTGGGAGGATGAGGAGTTAGGAAGGGAAAGTGACAACTGAGAGAGCTAATCACACTGGCCAGTTAACCTAGAGAAGAGATGGGATTCCCTATGCCACCTATGAAAGACAAAGGGGTGCCAGGGAAGGGCCTGACAACGACCTCTGGGAGCTGAGAGTAAGCCCTCAGCAACAGTCAATGAGGATGCAGGAATTTCTGTCCTATCCCCCAGACAGTGGATACTGAAAACCATCTGAACAAGCTTGGAATGGATTCCTCTGAAGTGAAGCCTCCAGGTGGAAACATGGCTCAAAGATGCCTTGATTTGAGCAGTGAGCCACTGAACAAAGACCAGCCATGCAGTGCCTAGACTTCTGACCTACAGAAATCTGAGCTAATAGATGGTTATTGTTTTAAGCTGTTAAATTTGTAGTGTGTGGTATACAGTAACAGAGCACTAAGAAAAGACAATCTGAAGGGCAGTGGTGGTGCACGCCTTTAATCCCAGCACTTGGGAGGCAAAGGCAGGCGGATTTCTGAGTTTGAGACCAGCCTGGTCTACAAAGTGAGTTCCAGGACAGCCAAGGCTACACAGAGAAACCCTGTCTCGAACAAAAGAAAAAAGAAAAAAAGAAAAAAAAAAAATCTGGCAACAATCCAAAAATACCATGCCTTTTGTCTCAGGAGTTCTACCTCTAATATCTACCCCAAAAAAACAGCAAATGTTTTCTGGACAGAGCTGTTTACTAACAACTATAGTATGCATATCTACACAATGGAATAATTCTTTTTTTTAAAGATTTATTTATTGTTATAAATAAATACACTGTCTTCAGACGTACCAGAAGAGGGCGTCAGATCTCATTACAGATGGTTGTGAGCCACCATGTGGTTGTGGAATTTGAACTCAGGACCTTTGGAAGAGCAGTTGGTGCTCTTACCTGATGAGCCATTTCACCAGTCCCCCCACAATGTAATAATTCTAGTAGTATTTTTAAAAACATGAAAATGCATCAAAACTGCAAATATATCATAAATCACCATATTAAGGGATCTCTTATACATTTATTTATTTATTGGGGGTAGAGGATACATGTGTGCCACAGGGATGTGTAGGTGTGTGTGTGTGGGTCAGAGGGTAACCTGCAGGTAACTCTCCTACCACATGGGTTCCAAGGCTTAAACCCACATCATCAAGCTTGGTGGCAAGCACCTTTACCCACTGAACCATCTGCCCAACCCAGAAAGTTCTTTTTTAAAAGGAACCACTAACTAAACAAACAAACAAACAAACAAACAAGCTACCACTATGTTTGTAGGAACACATAGGAAAACTATGCTAGGTTGCCTCCATGAACTGGAGAAAAAGAAATTCTCTCAATAGCACATGAAGCCATTTGCCCAGAGAAAAAGACAATCTGAAGGGACACGAGGTGATGACCCAAGGCCTTACTGCTGACAGGGCTCCATATATGAGATGAACGAATGGAATGTTCTAAGTGAACAAAATAGCAAATGAACGAAAGGTGCTAAGCAGTTATAAAGAATGGAGTGTGGAGTTTTTATTTGAAGCCAAGGCAAGGGAGGAAGGGAACACTCAGGTAGAAAGAACTTCCTATCTGCCTGAAGGACGGGGCTTGTAGATTATGGATAGACCAGCGATGTACCTGAGAGTGGTATTTTATACCCCCTGTTAAAATTTACATAGAGGACCAATGAGATGGCTTAGCAGGTAGATGTACTTGCCATGTTGGCCTGACTGCCTAATCCACAGTGGAAGGAGAGAAACACCTCCATCTGCAGAGCTTTCCTGGCCTCCAACTGTACGCTGTGGCCCTACACACTCATGCTCACAGGAATAAGTAAAAAGAGCCGGGGACGGCGGCAGCGCACGCCTTTAGTCTCAGCACTTGGGAGGCAGAGCCAGGCAGATTTCTGAGTTAGAGGCCAGCCTCGTCTACAGACTGAGTTCCAGGACAGCCAGGGCTACACAGAGAAACCCTGTCTCGAAAAAACAAAAAAACAAAAAAAAAAAAAACCTTTAGAAGAAAGGTGTCTTTAAACAGGGGCAGAGAGATAACTCAGCAAGGAAAGCAAAAGCACTTGCCAATGCAATCCTGACAGCCTTAGTTAGTACCTAGAACCCAGATGAAAAGCCAGATATGGTGGTACACACCTGTAATTTCAGCACTCCTATGGTGGTGGCGAAACAAGAGGCACTGCCTTAAACCAACTTCTAATCAGTTCTCTGACCTTCAAGCATACTCATGAGCATGTGCACACGCAAACACACACAAGCTGGGCACTGTGATGCTTATCTGTAATCTGGCTGCAACTGGAGGGCACATTTAAAGACAACATGGGCTATATTGAGTCAAATACAAACAAACAAAACCAAAATGACCTAGCAAATAAATTAAGGCAGGATCAGAATCAATGATGGTTCCTGACCTAAAAGGCCCTGCTTCCAGAATACAGCTTTACTGAAACTGCAGGTAAGTCTGTCTGTCAGACCGTCCAGTCTCCCCCTACTCAACCACTCCCTGCCCGGAAGGCCAGGAGCCTGCCACCAGCTGTGCTCCTTGTCATCCCAGAGCTGCTGCTGAAGCTAACTAAATCTGGCCCTGGCTCTGCAGAGTCAGCAGGACTAAGTGCATTTTCAGTGTAGTGTAGCATTGCAGATCATCTCGGAGCTTCCAGTTCATTCCCGAAGCCCATCTCAGAGTGCTCTCCTTCGAACGCTGCCCCGAATGCTGCCCCTATATCCCAGCCATTATCAATTCTTTAAAATGAATTCCTGCCAGCCCTCCAAACTCATGTCTGTCTCTTTCTCCTTCTTCCTTTCTCCCTGCCCCCTCCTTCCCCATCCCCCACTTCAGGACCTTTATATCAATGGCTGATTCTGCCTAGAAGACTCATCTATCCTTTATCTGGCTAATTCTTTGTCTTTCTGTGTGTCTGTGTCTTACTGTGTGTCTGTGTATGGGTGTGGTGTGTGGTAAGTACACTGCACATGCATGTCCCTGAGTGTAAAGGACAGAGGCCAACATGGAGTGTCTTCCTCCATTGCTTGCTTGCTTGCTTGCTTGCTTGACTGACTGACTGATTTACAGAGTTTCTCACGGAACCCTGGAACTTACCAATTCAGCTAG
This sequence comes from Hylomyscus alleni, assembly GCA_019843855.1. Classification (NCBI taxonomy): domain Eukaryota; kingdom Metazoa; phylum Chordata; class Mammalia; order Rodentia; family Muridae; genus Hylomyscus; species Hylomyscus alleni. Next base: position 26,847 of record JADRCC010575485.1, read on the forward strand.
GCTGTCTAGCCAGCAAGCTCCAAAGATCCTCCATGCACCACCATGCCCAGCATTTTATGTGGGTAG
>JADRCC010575486.1:0-13534 GCA_019843855.1 Hylomyscus alleni
GAGTCTCAGCCTGCTCTGACATTTTGAACTGTGGGCCCTTCTGAGGCTGTGGTTCTGAGTGCCTTCAGCAATCAGTCATCTCTGTCCAAGGAGGAGACGGGGAGCGAGTCCCAGGCTTAGAGCTCAGGCACTGCCATGTGCTAGACTTGTGGTCTAAAACAAGGGAAAAGTATTTATTTAATGAGTTTAATATCAGTTTCTTAATGTATAAATGAGGCTCAGAAATAGCAGTACACCACTTGTAGTGTCTTGGGGCTCTTGCTAAACATCAGTTAGGATGCCAAGGAGGTGAAAATGGAGACCAAGAGTCAGAATCTTTAACAAGCTGCATGCGACATTGATGCTGATATCTGGGGACCACACTTCGCTGATCAAGGCCCTTATGTCAATGTAAAAATTAAAGACAATGAGACATACGCAGTTCTTAGCACAGGAAGGGCAGTTATTCAATAAACAGGAGTTGTTAACATCACATGTTAAGATGGGGCTTGGATCCTACGGACTCAAGGCTTCCATAATGATCTACTGCATGCAGGGAACTAAGTCAGGTATGGAGAACTTCTTGCTGTCTGAACCTCAGGCCACACCTGTGGTACAGTTGAAGAGATTCCTGTTTCTCGTCTATGAAAGAGAACAAGACTCAGAAAAAATTAGTGACTTCACTACGGTCAAACCGGAGCCCAGGACAATGACCTCAGGAGGTATCCCTTCCACCGCACACAAAGTTAGATCTGCGCCCTGCCTTCAAGTCTTCCCCCTTGCCTGCACTCCAGCAATGATACCGGAGACCAGCAGTGGACTAGGAATGCTGACAGGTGACTGCCTGCTGCCAAAAGAGGAGAGGCGGCCACCTTATGCAGGAGAGGGGGCTCTGGAGGCCGCATTGTGACAGGAGGAGTGGAAGAGGGTGGATGGCTGATGGATGCACAGTGGCAGGAAATTTACAGATCAATAAATAGATGGAGATCCAGGGAGTTTGACAGCTGACAGACGTGTGGGGGTGTGCTGACGCCCAGATGGTCAGGAGTGAGCGGCACAGGGGAAGCTGGGAAAAGTGATCAATCTGGGTCCCAGCAGACAAGCCCAGAGACAGAGAAGAGCAAACAGGATCTGGCAACGTTGTCTGTGAGCGAGAGAACCTGGTGCATTGTGAGATGAGTGGTAGAGTGGGGCTCTGCTCTTTTCAGTCACTCCTGGATCTCTAGTAAGGGAGTCATCCAGAAAAGCTGTACTTCTTAAGCATGAGGGATTTAGGAGTACTGATGTGATGTAATAGGCCTTAGGTCCTGCTGGTTTATGGCCGGTGGAGGCAGCCAAGAACCATCAAAATGAAGGGCATCTTGTTGGGAAAGAGGGTATTCATATTTGCTTTAGGGACTTGAGCCCATAGAATTTGCATGCTAATATCAGAAGCAGACAAAGGAAGCCAGAACAGGGCGGATATTTTGCACCAGGAATATGAAACGTTGACCCCCAATAAGGGCTGGGATCAGTATAAAGTCTTCTGGAATCCCTGCAGTTGGCAAGCATTTTGCTAAGCACCTCTGCTATCCCGGAGCCTATCCTGAGTGCCAGAGATCCATTTCTAACCACATAATAAAGTCCAAGTTCTTGCCCTGTGGCACTGGGTGCCCCGTGGCGCTGAGTTCTGGTGTAGACAGACAACACCACCAGAAAATTCTACAAGTATAAGAGCAGGTGACCGTGATGTGGAAATGAAGAGAGCAGGGGAGTAGGTGAAGGACAGTCAGGCCTTGGGCAACATACTTGCAGCACGGTGATCCCTCTGGCCACTGACTCTATTGTCATTCTCTCTGCCTTGCTTTCATGGGCGGCATGCTGCCCTGTGTGTTATTTCTTCCCTCTACGACATCTACTGGCTTCTACTCTCATTCATTCCTCCAAGGAGTATAGGGCCTTCCCCCTTTCTCCCTCTCTCTTCCTCCCTTCCTCCCTTCCTCCTTCCCTTCCTCCCTCCCTCCCTCCCTCCTTCCCTTCCTCCCTCCCTCCCTCCCTTCTTTCCTTCCTTCCTTCCTTCCTTCCTTCCTTCCTTCCTTCCTTCCTTCCTTCCTTCCTTCCTCCTCTCCTCCTCTCCTTGGGCTACTGTAACATACATTGTTGATGAACAGAGTGGTATAAATAATAGGTATTGGCTCCCGATTCCTCTGAAAGACTGAAAATTAAAAAAAAAAAATAGCAACAGCAACTCTCAAATATTTCCCCTCTTCCAGCCCCAGAGTAGTCTGCAGATGTGTGATTCATCCTTTCCTTTGCCTGAAACCTTCTCCATGGGGCTATCCAACCATCCCTTTTCCATCTGTCTAGAAGTTATTTCCCTAGAAAGGCCTTCATGGGTCAGTCGACCAACAGTTAGCACCTCTGCCTTCATTCACCCGGATCCCTTTCCAATCTTTAGCATCTACACAGCACTTCCTCCCCTCTTTTGGGGTCTCGGATTGAGTCACAGTTACACAAAGCAGGCCATGAAAGTCAGACAGCTTGAATTCCACGTGGAGCTCCACAACTTATGATTGGAGAGTGTTAGGCAACTGGTTCCTTCCGTTTCTGTGCCTCAACTACTTCATAGCAAGACAGTGATCGTAATAATAAGGATAATTCCTATCGGGTAGTGGTATGAGACTCAAGGATGCCAAAAATAAAATACAAGGACCAGGGTTTCATAGACAGTATTTACTCAATAAATATTAGATCCTTATGGTTCCAGGAATAAAGGCCATATTGGTGGCACCAAAATATCCAACCTGTGCAAAAAAAATGAAAATATGTGGAGAGCTCTGATTGGAACCTGGATAGTTGAAGTTTGTGAGAGTTTGTGCTCCCTCCCAACTACATAGCAGTAGGAAAGGAACACAGCTGCAGAAATGAACTAAACTGTGTTAGGAATGGAGGAATTTGGCACCCATGGCCACTACTGCTATGCTAGGATAAGAAAGTACCTGAGGCTCAAGATGACACCTCTTCAGAATGGGAAGGGTGGGGTACATGGGAGCCACCTGCGGCTTTTCCACTGCCCCTGTCATTGCCAGGCACAGTCATTTCTGCCCCGTGACTTTTGGTAGAGCACACACTATCCAGGGGCTTCATTTCCAGTGATGCAGCTTCTCAAATAGGCCTAACGACTCACAAAATAATAATTGATGATGTAATAGAAATACATGTACAGAAATAATGTATAGTAATACACTAGGGGACACGTGAAGGCAGAATGGGTGGTGCACATGAAAGTGAGAGGGACCCCATCTGGATGTGGGGCTCAAGATACACCTGATAACATAATAAAATAGTAGGGAAGGCTGGTGGGGCTGATGTATTGCTGGCAAAAGAGTGTGTGTGTGTGAGTATGTGTGTGACATGACTAGAAGGGGTGTAAAAGAAAGACAGTTTCTAAATTTTGGTTAAAAAAAATTAAAAACAAGCAAACAAGGGAAGCCAGCTTCAAGCCTAAAGCAAGAGAACAATATGCCCTGTTTTTTGTCGGAAGAGAGGACATTACTATGTAGTGCGGTGTGGAAGACAGTTTCAAAAAAAGCAGAAAGGATGCATGGGAGTCGTTCTGGGGGAAGCAACTGCAGCCGCTCAGAGATGACTGGAGATAGAAAGCAGGTGCCTGTGTGAGCAGATCCTCCTGTTCCAAGACATCCATGCTAAAGATGAGGAAACTGGTCCTCTGGCTAGGTGACTACCCAGATACCTGGCTGTTACGTGACAACAGTACGTTAGTCTGCATCTCTGGACTGCAAGAATGTCTATCTCCAGCCTCACTCGCTCCAGGAATAATGTGTAGATGCAGCAAGCCTATTCCCTCCCCCCTCCAAATTTCCCATGGCACTGTGGACACCTGCTTACTGTCGCAGTACTCCACCCCACATGAACGGAAATAAATATTGTGTCTCATTCTATAGCTCCCCTGGAGTCCAGGTGCTAGTTGACTGAACTGTACTGAAGGGAATCTTGAACAAACGGTGCTTGGCTCTCCAAACATCAGTAGTGATGTGGGCTTCCTGGTCTCGGGCCTGAGGCTGACCTGGCCAGGCCAGGTGAGACAATGCAGAAGTCTCAGAGGCATAAGCTTGGATCCTCCAACTAACCAGCAGGTGCCTCCAACAAGGCAAGGGAGCACAAAGCAGATAAAAATGAGGAACCCAGGGAGTGACCAGCCCCCACTGTGCAGGCCAGGCCCTGACTGCCCCCAACCCCCAGTCCGTTCCAACAGAGTTTCCTTTCAGGCTCAGCTCAGCCTAGAGGCCACAACTCCAGAATAGGAATGAGTGCTCATGTATATTCAAACGCTAGGATGGGAAAACAGGCTGGGGGAATTAGCATTTTTAATGAAACAAGACCACAGAGAAAGAGCAGATGTAATGGGCAATAACTTGCTTTGGAGTTCTTGGAGAAAAATGCGGGAAAGGTCAAAGGCATCTACACGTAGGTCAGAGGCATCTGCGGACTCAGAAGAAACTTACAAATCATCGTAATAAAATCAAAGACAAGTAATAAAGCCCATGAAACCAACTATTTAAGATTATTTTACAAACCCCAACCATTCCACAAGGTGCTGGCCATCATTAGCTCCACTGTACACAGGGAGGAAGCTGGTACCCAGTTGTGTCTGAAGTCACCCCGCCATTGCAGAGGAGCCAGAGAGTTTGTTTGTATGCCTCTGTCTGACGTCAGAGCCCCACATGCCTGACCTATGCTCCAAAGCTATCTTTGAGTACAAGGACATTCCAATACAGCCATATCACCTATGCAGGCACCACATGGGCTCCTAGCAAGATCCTCTTGCAAACAGTGATCTATAGTGTTAAAGCACAGGTGGGCTGGCAGTGGAAGTGCTGCTTATTAGAGCATCCCCTGGAGCAGAGAGCTTCCCTCACCAGATCTTAACAGCCTCAGTATGAAGACGCACCTCCCAATCCAATGCTCTAGCCTTGCATTCCTGCTGGAGAGAACCCAGAGGCTTCAAAGCCTGTCCTGACCCCCAAGGGGTCCAGCAGGGGGAGATCTGTGATAGGAGCAGACCTGAGCTCCTTGGAGGAGTGCAGGCTGTCTGTTCACTGGAGGAGGCCTCAGAGACCCTCATATGCTTGTCCCCAGGTCACTGTCATTGTTCCAGTATCCTGGTTAATCATGCCAGCATCATCTGGTTTTCATTTGCAGGGTGGAGGTGGGGAGTTCTGTCCCATTAGGTGGGCCAGCCAGCATGCCCGCACCTGCCCTGCAGCCACATGCCCATTTGGGTTTCGTGTCAGGCACTAATAGTTTTATTGAATGCATTATTGAACTGAAACAAACTAAATGCTCTCAAATAAGCTGATAAAGATGCTGGTCACCACCGGTCTCTCAGTGAAGAGGGTTTTACTTCTCTTTACTTACAGGAGCCTGTGAGGAGTGAGAGGGGAGTAGAAGACTGGTGACCTTTTAACCTTAGGCTTCCTGAGGAAATCTGCCCTGACTGTGGTTTGAACTCCCTTCAGTTGCCTACCATGAGGACTCTGAGTGCTATCTAAGAGAGTCTCATTTTTTTTAAAAAACTGGACAGAATTGCATGAAATGTAGGCAGTCAATGTATAGTTTGCATCAAAGCATCACCAGAACCCAGCCTGATGCCTATTGGACAGCCAAAGGCAGTCTGTGTTCTGGTTGAGTGAGGCTTACTCCAGAGACCCAGTAGAAAATTCTACAAGGGACAGAACAGTGAGCTATGCCCTCAGACATTAGGCTCCTGACACCACCAGCCCTAAACTCCATAATCCTGTGGCTATCAGTCACATAGGCAATGTCCCAAGCTCCTGTGCTCTGGCTAGACTCTACCCCCAAAGTTACCTGGCTACAGCCAGGTAGCCCAGCACACTACAAAAGTCCACCTCTCTCTCTTAAGCCCTTGCACTCATTTTCTCTCCCTCCCTCCCACTCTCCTACCCTCCCTTCCCCCCCCCCCCTCTCTTCTTATTCTCACCTCTCGCCCCCCTCTTACCCCCTTCCTTTCCCCTCTCTCCACCTGGCCATGGCCGGCCTCTACTTTTCTACCTTATCTTTCTCTCTCTGTTGTCTACAATAAAGTTCTAAAACCATGGACTGTCTGCTTTCATCTAGACTCACCGTGCTAGAGCAATGGACTAGGCCTTCCACTTAAGAGCTACATTTAATCTCCCACAGGAAGGCCTCCTAAGAACTCTCAAGGGAACCACCCAGTGTCTTCTCTCCCTGCCCCCTTCTCCCTTTGGCCCCGGGGCTGACCGAGGCGCCCCCTGAGCCCCTATTTTGTTCTCAACTCTTCTGAGACATCCAGCTGGCGTCTTGGATGTCCAAGACTGAAACCTGTCACCTCTGGCCTCCGTGCAGTCCAGGGACTCCAGAGCCGGCTCTCCGGTGGTATCCAGTGGTCTGTGGTGCCAGAGAGTTGGAGCAGAGACTGTGGAGAGGGGTCAGGCAGCCAACCATGGCCCGATACCCACCCTGTGGCGATTCTGTGGGGTCACACAGTGGTCTTTCACTTCCACCCCATCCAGTCTCCCCGAGCTCTGCAGGGAAGCGGGTCTCTCCCACCTCCTTTATTTCCCCACGCCCGACGTCCAACAGAAGCCCACAAGCATCATCCTCAAAAGAGTTATTTTACCTAGCAACCTTAAATCTCCAAACAGACTCCCAAAGCTTTATCCACCCCAACCCCTACCCAGGTGACTTCCCCCATCACAAGTGGCTGGAAGGGATGGAAAGACGGGTAGCTGAGTCAGCTGTTCATTCCCTTCCACCACATTCTACTGTGTGTCAGTCACTGTGAGCCGAACATCTCACGCTTGCTTCTTAAAGAAGACTGGAAGAAAATTCAGATATTCTGCAATACATTCTCAAATTGTTAGCATCTCTTTTGACAAAACAACGCCTCTCTTGCCCTGCAGCATTTTGTTATGCTAGAATACTGACTGTCCTGGGAGTGAAGTCAAAAGGCATCTTTGTGTGCAATTGCTGAAGCACTTTGTCAATGGGGAAGGAGGAGTTTGAAAAGACTGCTCACTCTAACCTAGGGCCTTCACTGAGCCTGGAGAAGAGCCTGCTCCCAAGGCCGAAACAGCACTTCAGGGCTTGAATGGTTGCCCCGGGCCCCAGGGGGTTTGTCCCGGGGCCCCTCCAACCCTTGCCAGCCTCCTTCCAATGCCAGCCTTTTCTGGCTGTGCTCCCAGGCTGCAGCGCATGATCCCAGTGTCTGAGCCAAGTAAAGGAGGCAAACGCATTCCCAAATCTGCACCACAGAGGCGCAGAGGGGGCTCGTGGGAGACAGTTCAAGGAAACACTTCGGGAAGAGGAAGTGCAGAACAAGGCACTCTGAACCACCTGACCTGTGAGCCCGGAGCACTGGTAGCATCTATCTCCCAATCAGTGTGATTGCAATCAGCTCCAAGCCTCCTGCATTCAACAGAGCAGGCAAAAACCATGCAATCTACAAAATGCATGTCAAAATCAACAACAACAACAGGGGAGGGGCAGAGGAGGAACGTAAGAGAAATAATCCATGCCGCTTTCAGACAGGCAAGCTGTCTCTGACACCAGCTTGGCACAGGGGTTATTCGGTCAAAGACCCAAGAAGCCAAGGAAGGAAGTAGAGACGGGGCAGAGCCCAGAAGCCCAGCAGAGGCCAACATCGGCCCTTCAATCAGTCTCTTTTAATACTAATTTTCCCTCATGTTTTTTAATTTAATTCTCAGCTTCCTTCAAATACCAGTCAATGAACCATCCAAATTTCCTCCAAATACCCTTGAAAATGTTGAATTATGCAATTAAGGATGGTGTAATACAATAATATGAGAAGAAATGTTGTCATACATATTTTAATGAGGCACACACAGGCTTGAGAGGGAGAGGGGAAGAGAGAAAGCCATTTCCAGAGCTGTCTCGACCCAGCTTCTGGTGACGGCTTCATCTTCTCCATTGTTCAGATCCTGCCACGCACGCAAACCTCAAATGAGCATCTGAGTGTGATGTGGCTGCGTAGAGTTGGGCCTAGTCTACTTTGAAAACATGTGAAAGGAGGTTGGTTGGTAAAATACCCTTCTCTTCATGTTTAATTGCGTCATCTACCATCCATCTATTCATTTATCATATCTCTTTTCCGACTCACACCTCCAGTCTTTGAGAATGTAATAGACCATCTGGTTAGCTCAATAGTATCCCATTTGCTGTTGTTATTGTCATTGCTGGGGATCTAAACTGTAGTCTCAAACACTCTAGGCAAGGAGTATAACCCTAGCCTGGTGTTTTATCTCTGAACATCCCAACAAAGGGGAAGGATTGGTCAACATAGAGATGAGTCACCCTTAGGCTTCTTTAGCTTAACATGACAATACAATCCTGGGGTGACATAGCACACTCATTGGACATCAGCTGGAAGCTTCCCTGGAAATCCTACTGTACTGTAACTGAAGACACTCTATACTGGCTTCTTTCCACACTTGATTGTGTGATCAATCACCTGTTTGGCCTCCTCCCTCACCTTCCCCATGTCCTTGTGGCTCCACTCAGCAGCTTGAGGAAAATTAACTTAATGAACTTCAGGGAAAGCTAATTCTCCAACTTACAGATGCTGAAGAAGCTAGACCTGAGCTTCTTTTAAAATCGAGGTAATTTTTAAACAGAAAATATATAGAAAACAGGGCCCTTTCCCCACGTGCCCCTGGTCCATTTAAAATATTGTGGTGAGCATACCATCGTTTTTACTTAAAGTTTTGTGATTCTCGAACACATAGAAATTCTTTTCTTATATCTGTTATGCATAATACTTTCTCCCAGACCAAATGCCAAACATCTGTGTCTAAAGATGGTGCCTTTTTTTTCACCCCGTGTCAAGGCAGAGCTGTGGATGAATATGATTATGATATACTGTAGACATGTATGAAATTGTCAAAGAATAAATATAACCTATTATAAATATTTAAGAAAGAAACTGTATTTACTGGGTGCTAGCTCTTTCCAAAATAAGATTTATACCATGGTGCTCAAAACCCTACCATCTGGCCCCTTTGTTCTTTGGTTTGATGCTCAGTCATTCCAGGCTTTATTCACATGGATATGTTTAATGTTCCCTTGGCTCACTATCATGCACATTCCAGTGCTAAGATGTTGGCCCATCTTTAGTCTCCCTCACATCTCAAGGGGCATGTTCTAGTCAGTATTGGGCAAGTAAGCTGAGGACACATTAGCTTGTGTGAAAATTAATGTTTGAGAATCTGGAGTCAAGAACTCTGGAACTCCAGTGCAACCTGCCCACTTGTCTCCAAGAGCCACATATTCCCCCGTGGTCACACTGGAATAATAATAACCACTGTTTAGAAAGCTGTAGGAAGAACAGTGTTAGTATTATATATAAACACATTTTGGAAACCAAAAAACCTGAAATTTATTAATCCACAGTGTGGTGTAATGAAAAGCATACAGGAGTTGGCTTTTCATTCTAATACTGCCACTTACTAGCTGGGTGATCATGAATAAGTCACTTTGCAATTTTAGATTTCAATTAATCACGCATCACATGAGAGGCACAGCAGCTGTCCTGCCAATTTCTCGGGGCTATAAGGATGGGCAGCGAGACGTTGTATGCAAAATTGCCTGACAAACTGCACAGCGGTAAAGGAATCCAAAGGTGTCTTGAGTGAAGTGGGCAGCCTCAGGATTGTAAATGATGTCAAAGAAACCCACTAGCTGGGGGGCAAGTGGCCCAGGGCAAGCACCTGTCCCATTTGGTATCTGATTGCTGTGTTTACTAAATAGATATGAGCATGGAAACCTTACCTTGGGGTTGGTAGACAGACCAGATAAACCAAAGCATATAAAGTGTTCAGAATAGTGTCTGCCATGGCAACTAAACAAGCGAGTCAGGCTGTTATTGTTCAAGTTAGGCTAAAGCAGTATTGATATTCTTCCTTTATTCCCAGAGCTTGACCAGATATTACTATGTTTAATAGCCTAAAAGGTAATGTTATCGTCACTGCATTTATGGCACTGGATAAGCTGACATTTGTTGTTGTTGTTGCTGTTGTTGTTGTTGTTATTTTTCTTATCCTTCATCTCATCTTATCTCATTCCACCATGCTCTGGTTCTTTATTCTCCCTAAAAATGCAACTGAAATAGGTCATTTTATACTGAGCATAACTCCTTCATACTAGAGATAGCATCAACTCCAAAATTCTATTAGTTAAGGTTTTTACATTGCTTTTGGGAGTAATGTTTCTTACATGGGGAAAAAAAAACCATATTCCAGATATGTTAGGGCCTCATTCTCCAGCTGTTTCAGGGTTATCTTTAACAAAGGAATGTCTAGGAGCTAGGGAGTGTCAGTAATGTAAATGCCAGACAATGTGAGGATCTGAATTCAGATACCCAGCACCAACAGAAAAGCCAGGTGAACCAGGAAGCTTCTGCAACCCCAGCACTGTGTGTGTATGGGGGAAGGGCTGTGGGAGAGGAAGGGTGGGGCCCACTGGCTAGATAGCACAGCCAAATCCATGCACTTCCAGGATTAGTGAGAAAATATGTCTGAAATATAGGGTGGAGAATTATAGAGGGAGATAGCTGATGTCAACGTCTGTCCTTCCTATACACACACACACACACACACACACACACACACATACACACACACACACGTACAAGTATCCACATGTGCACATGGCACATGCATATACCATACACATACCACACACTCATAGCCCATCACTACCCCCACACAATAGGCAATTACAAATATAAGATGAAGTATGAATAAAGAATGTAGCTATTTACTTAAAATAGAAAAATTTCAAAAGCAGAATAGCCACAACTAGTGGAAATTCCAGCATCATGATATCGTGTTATGAATGGTTCCCCAGTGCATATTCCTATGTTCTTAGCTATGTGCAGCATATTCTTTCTTCACATGCCAACATTTTATATTAGCATTTCCTACAGCAAGAGCAGAAAAACGATTCAGTAGCTACTCCAGCACGGCTGATTGATTTTTTAAATTGATAGCTCCAGACAGTTTCTTTCAGCTTCCCAAATCATGACTGGTAATGCCATGAAAATTGTTAGGATTTTGTTCTGGAAAAACAGCCATTGAGACTCTTTATGTATATGCTAAGATGTTTAGAAGGCATTCTCACAGATGAGCTCCTAGTTCTTCCTATTCCACACCTTATCATTCCTCCATTCCTCTCCATATACTGACAGTGCTGGGCCTAAGGGACATACTTTCAGTACAGTGTGACTTACTGGAGACACTGGTGCAGTACAGACTGCAGTAGAGACAGTCCGCGGCTTTCTAGAGGTTAACTCTACAACAGAACTGGCAAGAGTTTAACGTGTGTAGATGTGGCATCAAGTCAAGAAAGTACATCCAAAGAAACCCGAATTCAATGACTCCTCAGGTGAAACACTCCTAGGGGAGTCTCTAAAGTGTTTGTGGTCATTCATTCAAGTGCCACACAAAGCATCATGCATCAGACTAAAGGTAAGAAAAATAAAATCCTTGATTTATTGCTTCTTGAAACATCTCCTTTGAATACAGTCGATAAAATATGACCAGGGGACTCTTACCTAAGTGCTTTTTCTTAAGTCTTGGATTTGGCCATAAGAGGTATTTTCCCCTGCTAGTTATTACATTAATAAGTGCCCCCAAAACATAAAGGGCCAAGGCTTCCTCAGATACTCAAGCCTCATAGGGACCCACAGCTGAACGTACCACAGATAGATCTCAGTCATCACTGTGGGAGCCAGGATTGGGTAGTCTCTACTGAGCCTCTACAAATGGCAAAATCCTGAGCAGGCACATGCGATAGTTTGGTGTAAGTCCCTAATCTTTGAGAACGTTTCTTATTAAGAAGTAGACAGTGCCTTTTGTGTTGTAGGTTTTTATTTGTTCCTTTTGCATTTCTAGTTTTACAAGGGGAGCTGCTGCGGACCTCGCGTGTGTCAGGTCAGCACTAGACACTGAGACACACCCCAGCTCAGTTCATGAAAATAGCAGCAGGCAGTTAAAGTTTACCTGGAGTGGGAGACTGCCATAATAAAACTTAAGATGGGATTTTATGGAAGGCTGGAGGGCTGGCTGGAGAGGAGAGGCCAGCAGAGACTTGGGAAGCAGGGAGGTAAGTACACTGTGTACTAGGCTAAGGCCAGGTCCAGTGATGAAGAAGACAAGAAAGGTGGCTTCTTTTACCACTGCACCTTACGCTATCGCAAAAGGGAGGCATGTAGGAAAGGAGAAATGATTACTTTCTAATAGATCTTAGATGAGATAGAAGAACCCAGAAGTGTTCTGCAAGTGACAGAAGAGTTTTAAAGTAGAAGCAAGAGACAAAAGATCAGATCAAGGCTGTGACTGGGGGCCTCTTGGTTACAATGTCTGGAAGGTGCAAGCCAGTCCTTCTCGGAGCAGGCTTAAGCACACCTAGGAAATATTTGAACACTGACATCCAGTAGCTTACCACAACCAAGGTAGACAAGGTTAGTTGGGTTATAGGCTCTCAGACCAGAATAGCCTCCAAGACTTTAGAGCAACTGATGCCACAATGGAGGTGCCATTTACGTCTTAATAACATAGCACATAGGCTGCAACCCCTGCCAAGATGAGAACAAAGACTTACTCCATCAAAGGCCATAGTTCTGGAAAGTCCTAAATGTGCTAACCTTGTATTTAGGGTTCTGTAGTTCTGCTAATTGTTCTTGCTAACTGAGGTGTGTCAGCTCAATATGTGGGGTGTGTGTGTGTGTGTGTGTGTGTGTGTGTGTGTGTGTGTGCTTAGAAGCTCACTCTGAGAAAGGCTTGGGACTACTCCACGGTCCTGAATATCTAGTATAATCACCAGCCAGGTAATAGTGACTTTCTGTTTGCTTGAACATGTATCTGGGTGGTATTCTCTGGCATATACCTCTCAACAGCCACATGGGACAACAAGTAAACTCCAGTAAGATGACTGACAGGGGAGATGCAGAGGCTGGAAAAACTTCAGACCAAAAAGGATATCACTCTAAAGCTTGAGCCCTGCCCCAAAATTGAACTGTGGAGTATATTCTACTTGGGTATTTACTTTAAGACATAAGTAAGTATCTAGAGTGAATCATATTTTAAATGAGCTTGATTTATTAATAAAGGCCTAACACTTACTTTTATCACTACTACGTTAAGACAGACAACTATAAAACAGGTTACATAAGGTAAAAGGATCTTTTTTTATTGCAGACGCCTCTGCCAAAGATATAGAATATCTTAGCATAATTTTGCTATTTCCCCATAGACTATAGAACTTTAAGAGATAACTTTATGTTATATATGTTGTTAATTATAATAAATTACTCTGTCAATTTGAATGATTAAGTGTGTGTGTGTGTGTGTGTGTGTGTGTGTGTGTGAGAGAGAGAGAGAGAGAGAGAGAGAGAGAGAGAGAGAGAGAGAGAGAGAGAGAGAGAGGAGAGAGAGAGAGATTTGCAGAGAATTATTCTAATGGGTCAGAAGGTTCAAAAAAGTTTAAGGTAACAAAC